>WAAB01021319.1:178935-247909 GCA_013389865.1 Piaya cayana
AACTTGCTCAGATTTTAAGAAACATCCTGCAGAAGTTTCATGTTGCTTTCTAAAAGGAAATAATTCCAAAATTCTCAGGAGGTTTAGAGAGCTCTGTTCTAGGACTTTTTGGTGGTACTGTTCTGTCTATGTCTCACTTTGCAAAAACTAATGCATTTTTAAGAAACATTTAGTGAATTAATGATTCAAATAATGCTCTTAGAGGCTGTGTTGTTGGTTTTTTCCACTTGCTTGTGTTATGTGGTTCCTTGAGAGCTGAAGAAACATATGTTTTTACCATTCAGGACAGGAAATCAGAAATTTTTATTAGTCAAAGTTGCTAGAAACATAAACCATGTTTGTCTTGTAGTACATTTTATAAGTGTACATGGACTATTGAATCAAATTGAAAATATTTACTTGAGCCTATTCCAATTAAAATTGATTTAGAAATCTTTTTGGGGAAAATGTTTTGCATTGATGGTGAATCCACTCTGGTAACTGCCTTGGAAAATACTATCTTGCAAAATTAACTTACATAGGAAAGCTGAACTGGCAAGTCAGTAGAGAAGTGAGCCAGGCTATCAAGTTTGAATGCAGATCTGCATCTGCTTGGGGGAGGCTAGGAGACTTTTCCAGGGATTTGGTTTATTCTGCTTGCAGTTAAATGCTGTAGTTATTCTATTTGAAGCTTAGGATTTTTTTTTTTTAAATTGTCTCTCATTATATCCCCTACAGTAAGACTTTAGAGTCAGTTTTCAAAATGATGGGCCTACTAAAAATGGAAGCAAGAGAGAAAGAGGCGCTCAGGCATGTTGACAGTCAGCATAATGATCTTTGATGCTAAGGATTCCCAGGGGTGAAATTCCCTTATTTAATAGATTTCCATTGCAATGCATGGGATCCACGTGGCATCTGGAAACAGATTTCACAGTGGTCAGGTCGCCAAGCTGAGCCTTGCTATAACTAGCCAATAGAAACGTGACATTTAGAGAGGTGCTGTGTCTCTGCCAGAGCTAGATGTCCTCTCATAGCCATTAGTTAGGCACTTTGTTTTGACTGAATGAATATACAAGTCCTGAAGCTGTTCTTGAGGATGGAAAGTGAGGGCTGTTTAACAACGGGTAAGGAATTACCCTGCTCGCACCAGCAGAGCAGAGTGTGTTGAGTGGCAAAGCTTTCTTGGTGGTAGAAGATCAGAGTTTAATCCTCTTGGGATCAGGATGGGAAAAAGCTTTTGTCCCATTTTAACTGTTTTGACTAATAATTAAAAAGAGTACAGTGGCTCCAGGACCATTCATGTATATCAGATTGGGCCTTTGGCAGAGTCATACCTATTTCCTTGGGTCTTTTAAACTCTAATGAGGGACTGAAGGCTGTCTAACTATTAAAGGAAAACCTTTGCATCCCCAGAAGCAAAACTCTAGTTGTGCTAAGATCAAACAGAAGGTAACTAGTTAGTTTAAAAGCCTTTGGGGATAAACAGCCTTTAAATGAGGTTATGTTTTGTCGTTTTCAGTTTTCATCATAGGTGCCTAATGCTACCCAAGTCCTGTTTTGTCCTTTTTAGACCTCGTTTGAATCTAATCATTGGACTAATCATTGCTAAATTTGAGAGTGGTGTGGAGATTTCTGATTGATGTGGAAATTACAGTTTTGCTGATATGACAACATCTTGATGGAGTTTTTACTAGTTGATTTCCAGATTGAAACTTCAGTTTAAATTAATAAGGGCTATGAACAATGATGGTGGATTTTTTTTAATTATGTAACTTTTTTTAAGATTATGAGCAACTAACAACAAGTAAAGTATCATTGCTGCAATAAGATGTTTCAGGTTATCAGATAGGTATAGGTTTCATTTATTTTTCTGATTTCAGAGCTGAGATTCATGGAATCCAGCAAAATTCAAATTTGATCCAAAGAGTAATGAAAGAGGGACACAGTCAGGAGCTTATTTCATTGACGGGGAGTGGATTCGCTTTGTTTCCTTGCAGTACTTATGTGTTTTTCAATAATTTATAGATCAAGTAACAACAACATTAATTGATACACTAATTATGTCCACATGCCTGCCTTTAACAAATCTCTTTTATGAAATGGTTACTGACAATATTAATAGCGCATCTTTTGAGTCTTGATATAAGTTATGAATTCATTCTCAAGTTGAAAGAGGGTGGGAAAATCATTAATTTTGACATTGTGTAGCTATAATTAACAAGAGTTATCCAATAACCTGTCATAAATTAGGGAGCTCATGAATTTTCTTTTAAATACTGTGTTAAACCAAAGGGGTTCCATAGTTGTGTTAATTGAGGCATTCTTCGGGGGTGATGGATGTTGTCTCCTGTTGCAGTTAAAATGTTTGCTCTTGTTTTTAATTGAGAGGCCGGCCTGCCTAAGTAAAGGTTGGAGTTCTTGTTACTTTGCTTCTTCTCAGCAGAGCAATCAATAATCTGCTGAGTGTTAAGAATAGCATATCATGAGAGCTTCTGTGTTATCATTTCTTAATGGTTTAACAATCGTCAAAACATTTCAGTTGAAGCTAGTAATTAGGAGCTTAATGCAATGCATGTTCTGCAGAGTTTTTGACTCGTGTAATAGTCATTAAGTACAGGTAGGTATTACTGTGCTCCAAGGCTGGCTGTACATTAGGAAATCGGTTGGTTGCTGGCAGTGAGGATCACCTACACATCCTATTCATCCTGTTCATTGTTTCTGGCTTCATCCACTTACACTATTAAACTACGTATGAGATTTGGCCAAAATAGGGAGAAAATGAGGGGTTAAGACTAGTAAGGAGACAGAACTTCAAAACAGGTGAATAAAAGAATTTTAAGGGAAACCTTTTCCTGTACTTGCAGTCATTGAGAAGACTTCCAGGGAAGTTTATATTGGAAGATTTGTGACCAAAAAGTTTTGTTTTGAGAGTTCAGACAAGTCAATTCAGTCATGTAATGAATGGGATTGATTAGGAGTGGCTTAATTCATCCAGCTTGGTAGCTAACATGTCTCTAGAGGTTTGAATTAGTGGAAGTTCCTAATGTGGCTTGCATAGAAATATTATCCAGGGACAGGCATGTTGATGATGATAATATTGTTTTATATCATTCTTCATCCAAAGATATTTGCTTGCCTGATAAATATTAATGAATGCCATTTCTGTCAACGTGTTGCATTATGTGCATTTGAACATTTCTGCTTTTCTGAAACATTTTCCCTTTTCCATTGACATTATGAGAAGTTTGCAAGTAATAAAGTATGCCAAAGTGTTACTCATTGTAAGTATAGGTTAGAAGTGTCAGCTGTCTTGGTAAAAGCTCCCATTTTGCTGAAGGGAGGTTAAAGACAAGTAAATCTGGAAAATAAGTTTGATCCCAGCAATCTTGGAAGCATTGAACTGCTCACCAGTTTTCCCTGAAATAAAAAGATAACAGCATTAATGGTCGCATTATTGCAACATATACTTTTTCATATTACTAGGAAAAAAATCTTGAAAACTGAAATAATCTTAGATAATTTATGGAAAGTAATGAGCTTCCATGACCTGTGTACATATGGATGAAATTTAAATTGATTTCGAAAGTGGTTAGAACTTTGCATCCAAAGCCAGTGCTGAGCTCTCAGTTACTTTCCTAAGATTACACCACAAATCAGACCAGAGCTTGATATGTAATCTGAAGGTCCCGTTTCTTATTTTTTGCTCTAGCCACTATGTTTTACTCTCAGTAATGATACGTGGTAATTTCATTAGTCAACGTGGGAAGAAAAAAGTGTGGAGCCAAGTACAAGTTAGAGGAAAAATGCCAGGTTTGGTTTCTGGATTTTCTGTTTAGCTAAGTATCCTAGTAAATTAGTCTCAAAGCTTTAGCTGAAAAATAACTGTCTCCTTAATCTTTAAAGTCATAGACCTTTTGAACACTGATCACTTGCCATTAAGAAAAGCTTGCCAACAGAAGTGGTAGCTGTCAGGGTCTGCTCCCAACACCACTAGTGTTTGCCCCCCACCCCCTGACCTGCACAGTCATGTTGGGAGGGTCTTTTGATACCTGTGTGGCAAATCAGAGACTGACAAATCTCCCAGGGTAAAATCATATGCAGTATTTGTGTTGGACACAGCCAAAATAAACCAGATACTTTTGTGCACTCTGAGTCGCAGCTTCCTGAGGTTGCAAAATCAGATCCAAATCTGGTCAGGTCATAGTCTGAACACAGCCAAGATGCTAAGCAAACTACAACACAACTCTTATTCAATCTGATACAGTGTATTGATGAGATTAAGAAAAAAAAAAAAAGGTACAGTAATGTAAGTAAGGTAGAGAGAGGAAAAAAAATAGAGGGGTGGGGAGAGAAAAAATAATCACCAGTCATGTGGGGCACAGCAGGTACTCTGGGAAATGTGGTCCACCCAGCAGCACTTCTTCAGGTTTCTTCCGGGCCGGTGCGGGTAGGGGGTTGCCATGCTTGCCATGCCTTCTTGGCAGTGGCAGCCACCCCAGGAGCCACAGAAAAAAACCCAGGTGCAGACAGGCAGCCCTGCACTCAGACATTGTTTAAGACACAACAGACAAGTAAAACGATCTCTGCAGTAGCCTTTTGAAGTGTGCAGTGGCTGAATCTGTAAGCCCTTCATTCATGCTTTACGGCATATTCCTTTTTTAAGAGCTCAAAGAAAAATATAGTGAATTTGGCCAAGTAATAACTTTAGACACTCTGTGATAAATGTGCCAGGCTGAGACGTTCTCTGTGCTCCTCAGAAGGAAAGAAAAGATGTGGCTGTGATTCTTAGAGGTCATGTGCTCTTGCTATATAATCAATATTCACAGTATTGTCCATCCAGGGTAAAGGTAATATAATACGTAATGTATTTGGGTTGTCTAACGACACAAGGGATGAATGTGTTTAAGTACAACATTCCTCTTGAAAATGAATTTCTCTTAGAGATAAACTTGTCTTTGGAAATAATTACATATTATTTGTATTATTTTTAACTAAACATTGTTATCTATAATAGCTAGTGTTAGTGTAAAGACAGGAAAAATGCATTGCTCTGCTTTTACAGTTGGTTGGTTTTGCAGATGAGACAACAATATATTTAGTTTGTTTAGCTAAATAATGTGTTTATGTGGGTCTTTTGTAAGAAAAAAGCTGAATAAAATAAATTTTTTTTTCAGGTTCCTTTTCTTGATGAAATCATGGGTAGGTGTATTGTATGCACTTAATTGATTTTTTTTTTTTTTACAATTCTTTCAATGTGTATTTTAATGCAAGTGCCAGATGATCAGGCCTTAATGTATAACTTTGGATTTAAAAGAGGTAGAATGAATATGAAAAGGAATCGAAGCCTCATGTGATGTCAAGAGACAGAAAGAGCAAATTATTTTTAGAAACTAGCAACCGGTGCCAAAGACAACTGAATGCTCTTGGTTTTGCAGGAAAAGAGAACTTGGAAGTACTTTTCAGTAGTTTTGCACTCCCAAGAATATCACTCAAAGCTATGTGTGAAATATTGGAGTCCTGCATGGAATAATAGGTTTTGAATACAAAGGAAGACGCGTCCCTTAAGGGGGTGACAGTGGAGGAGGCTCTGGAAGAGCCAGGTAGTGAATATGGAGACATCCCCGAGGGTTGGACTGGCTTCTCTATGTGGGTTCTGACCTCGTGAAACTGGGAGAAACCTGTGTCCTGAAATCAGAGTGGTGCTGTACAGTAATTGTACCAAAACCACAAAGGGTAGTTCTCATGCCTTGTACCTCAAGAGCTTTTCTTCTCTTGTTCACTAGCCATAGTCATTTCTATTGCTGCTTTCCTGGTGCCTACATTATAAAAATGCTGAACAACTGGATGATAGACTGATGGATAGTGTGCCTGTGATCCTGTTAGTCACTTTTTTTAAAGTTCTAGAAATGTTCTTTCCCTGATAGTATTAAGTATTGTTGTTGCTTAGGAAAAATACAAGGCTATTTATGAAGTTAAGAAAAAATTGTAAATTTAATGCATAAAGTTACTGGTGATCATCAGCTGTTCACTGACCTCCATCACTAGGGACCACCTTCTGAAACATTTTATTGTCTTGAATAACATCCCATTCTGCATTCAGATCATTCACACCAGAACTGCCTTGCATCCCACTAGCCCAGAGCTCAGGATGCAGAGGCCTCTACGTGTCCATCTGCATGGAGACATTAATGGATCATCATGAGTAGGAGCAGCACCATGTTTCACAGTTTCACTACTGTGTTCTGTAGTGAGGCATTTTCCTAAGATGATCTGTTTTCTAAACCGTGAAAGTAGGCAAGTCTTCCCTGGTTGAATCTGTGTAGCCTCTGTGAACAGAAACTGTACGTGAATCCAAGCTGTAAGGGGCAAATACTTGAACTCTTGTTGACATCTTTCCTTCTGCTAGTAACACTAGTGAGGCCAAAGCTGATATTCCAGCATTGAATTAACCTGACATTTGGAGAAGGTCATCTTTCAGTCTGCTACTGCCTGTACAACCACTTACAGGAGGCACTCTTGACATCTTGTATTGCACACTTTTCTACTCTGGTCCTCCCTGAACAGCTGGTGCCTCTCCCACACAACCTCTCTCCATAGATGAGGATCAGTGGAGCTGACTCACTTCTGATTTGGAGATAGTGTTTATCCTGTTCTTGCTGCCCAGGCTGAAACACCAAACAGTAGAGGTTATCGCTAACTTTCAGGTGGGTGAGTTTATACACTTTATTTCCTATAGCGCTGTTTGCTTTTCCCAATTCCTTTTATTTATGCTGTTGTGCAGTGCAGGAGGGCAGTTGCCAACACAATATCCATTATTATTCTGACAAGAACAGAGTAGCTTTCACTTCCATTTCTTGGAGACAGCATTACTCATGGCTGCAAAACAGCAATAAAAATGGAAGTGAGGCAAATTCTCATTTGGTTGCCAAGTTGTAAAAATGCCCTTCTTTGTTCCAAGTAGATCAAGTTTGAAGTGGAGTTGCAAATAGTGTATAGTCTCTATGGAGTTTGTGTCTGCCTTGTGATATTTGCATTAGGGAAGAAAACAAGCTGTTGCTCCATGAGCACAAAAGTCAATATGTGTGGAACCAAAGGTGTTAACATGATCATGTTTCCAGAATCTACCATTATTGCTATTTGAGTCTGGTGGGCTACAGGTCCCTGGGGATTCATCCTCTCCCAGCCTGATATAAGGCTGTGGTGGTTTGATATATCCAGGTCCTGGGTGCAGCAGGGCTGAGCACATACTCCCAATAGCCATCTATACACACACACGCACATATACACTATAAACAGCCATATATATCACCCCACACAGAGCAGAGCTTTTGCCAGCACCCGCATAGTCAGAAGCAGCATGTACTTAAACACAAACAACAGAAATGGCTCAGTCTCATTCCTACCCTCTGGCTGTCAGGTGTGAAGTTCACTAGTGGACACATACACACACACTCCTGCGCTCTCACTCCCTACAGTTTTCTCCACAGGTGATGTTAGACAACCATTTTGCCCAGTAGCTGTCCCTTGTAACATCAGTCTCCTCCAGGTTTTGGCACCTGAATATAGGGGCCCCTCAGGATTTCAGCTTCTTGCTTCAGTGGCTGGCACTCAGACCTCTCCTCCTACCTGTCAGCTCTTCTGATTTGCAGTTCACTGATGCTCATACACAGGTCAGAATGGAGAGCACACCTACAAGTCAAGTCCTGACCCAGGTGCACAGAGTGAACTCAAGGGGGAAGGAGGCTTCAAGTCATTCATGTAGTCCAGGTTGTGGGTCCAATTTTGGGGAGGCTGCTGTGTGACTGTGTATCACAGACAAGCTTCAGCTCTTCCCCGATGTGTCGTGGCTGTGAAGGGAATGATTTCTCGTGAAGAATTCTTGGGAATTGTGACTCCTACATGACCCTTAACTGACCTCAGTGAATGCAGCTGGGTAAGGCAGGAGATACTTCTAGCAGTGGTTTCAGTGGTGCTAGGATGACCTGCTTAGGGAGAGCCCTACAAAGGTGTCCAAAAACACAGAAAGCTCTAGCCTTGCCTTCACAAATACTGATGTTTTCCTGCAGTCTCTTCTACAAATGTGAGGAGGAGCAACTTTCTCTGGAGTCAGAGTGCTTTTAATGTCTCCCCCCAACATTAACTATAATCTATAATCTCTAATTACACCTCTGATTCTTTTTAGTTTAACGATAGGAGAAATTATGTAGTGAAAAGGATGATTCAGGGACTGAAATGAAATGAAGCATAATAAGTCTTTTGAGCCTAGCTATTAATTTCATTTTTAAAATAAAATTGCTATCAAAGTAATAAGAGGGTAATATTTGCATGTCACTATAATGTAGACTAGCATGCTGATAACTAGGTGTAAAGCAAAAGTATCAGGAGTACCTGACTGAATCATTTTCCATATATTGTGTTGTGTATATGAGTTATACATTGAACTCAAATACATGAAGTCATGTAAAGTGTATTAAATACATTAGGGAAATTAGATGTTCTCTTTACTTGGGCATGGCTTAGGTTGATGTGGTAACCTATGTGTGTTTAATGCTTGCTATATTTGCTGGTGTAGGGACATTTATGGATGGCAGGTTTTTTTTAAAAATGCACAGACTCTGAAGTGTCTTTAAAAATAATGTGTTATCAGCCCTTCTCAGTAAAACTGGATGTAGAAGAACACAGCCTTTACTGTTGTAAGCATGTCAAAGAGATGGCAATGCTAGAGAGACGCTGGAGATCAAAATGAAAGCTACCTACAGAGTTCTTTTATCTGTCTCACCTATTTTCTCTCTGTTTGCTAGGCTATAACTAAGGCAATATGTTATATCTCTATATTTAATTGCATTAAAGAAATGCTGGGGCTATAAGGTTAAGCACTGAAATTCTAAGGAAGCACAGACTCAAAGTTGCCTGTGTAAGCCTAATTTAACATCCCTTCAGGATATACATTTTCATACAGTTTTTAATGAGCCGAGCTCGTATTGCTGTTTCCTGGAGACCTTTGCCCTGTTCAGTGAATGGAAGGACAGTGGTCAGGGAATGTGCTCCTTTTGGTACTGCTTTCTCTGCTTGACAGTCAAGATGGAGCTGCCTGTTCTATTGGCACAATACTCCAACTGTAACGTGAATACATGAATGTTGATGGAAACACCAGAAGATCTAAATTCTCTACATTTTAGCAACATTCTTTTCATATATAGAGAGGTTTCTTTTTTCTTTAAAAAAAAACCCACTAACCTACCAACAGGTAGTTGTGGGTTTGTATTTTTTTAGAAAGGGGTTTTTTTGAATTATTTTAAGAAAGCAGTCTGATAAATAGCTTTTGCAAAAGGTCACATCGGGACATAAAAGGAACAGGGAAATTTTTCTGGAAGAAGAAAATGTTCACAATATCCAAACTGATTGTGGTGCTTCAGTGAAGAAAAACAGACTGTTCAGGTGAGAATTAAATAAAGACAGCTTAGAAACTGTATGTGTCCAGCAATTAGATTTTTTTTTTCAACAAAACAACAGGAACTTTCCCTAGAGAAGTACTGTTTTCAACTACCCCTTTATTAGGGAAACCTCCTCAAATCCAACATAATGTTTCAGAAAGAGAAACTTTGTGTCAGAGGTGTTGGGGGAATCCTTTTTCTCTTTTTTCCTTCTTTGTTTTCTTTTGCAGCTCCTCTTTCCTTTTGGAGAATATCAGAACAGGAGAAATCTGAATATTTTGAATGTGAATCTTAATTTTGAGCCAACCTCAGCAGGAAGAAGGGAACAATGTTTCAAGTGAATAGTCTGCATGACTGGAAATCAGTGCAAGGCTTCAGAGCAGTGCAGACAATGCAGTATTCAGGAGGGAATATCTTGGCTGCACTTTCTAAACAAATAAGAGGAACCAGGAACAAGTGATGAGAAGAGACTGAGATTGCAGCAGTTGGGAATTGGCTAAGTGACATGTTTAACATGGCCACGTGGTTAGAATAGAGAGGGGTGAAAAGTCTTGAATCATATTAATAAGAGGTTTGTTAGATGTCCTCTAATTTGATCTAAAATGATGGAAAGACCCCTACTTTGCAGCTCACCTATGTGTACATGTTAAGGAGATCCAGAATAACGCAGGTTTGTCTTCTTTCTCTTTAGGCCAAGTCATTCCCTACCAGGCAAGTGTGGGTAGTCCCACTAGCTGTTAGACAACTTAAATGAAACTAACACAACTTGAGTGTTAAAAAATAGCTTAAACAGAGAGCCAGCAACCTGAAAGCCACTTTAATGGTAATTTGTAAGTTTGTGTTTCTGGGAGAGCTTTTTGGGGTTTGGTTTTTTGTTTTGATTTTTTTTTTTTTAATGTAGAGATACTTTAGATAGCAACAAAGATGCTGGAGTCAGATCATGTGAAAGAAATGAGCTTTCATTGTGTTTCAAATTATTTAGGATGTAACATTAATTTAATTATTCATTCCTTTTATCTCCTAACTGTTTTCAGGGACATGGTCATTTCAGCAAATAAAGGTAAAGTAAATATATTTGAAAACATAGTAAACTCTCTACAGTAATTCTTAATTCCTCATGTTCTATTCAGTGCATAAACTGCCAATATACAGAAAAGATTATGAAGATCATGGAGGAAGTTTGCTTTTCTTCTAATCTTCTGGTGGGATGAATCATTTGAGGCTAACTGTCCATAGAGTATAATTGGATGGAGGAATTTTCATAAGTGAAATGATTGTGTGTTTATATGATATGCATCATGTATTTGTATTAAACTTCTCAGCTATTAAAACAAAAGGAAAAAAAAAGATGGAAGATTTGCAACATTTTCATAGTGAAGCAATCAATGCAAAAGTAAAGATGCAATAGGATCTTTATAAACATACTATGAAAACGTATTTTCTTTTGCCTGATGCTCACTTATTAAGATGATCTTAACCTGACCTGATGAGTCTTTGTTGCTAGAGTCCCATTTTATAAAATGACTTCTACAATGGAGGAAATTTGAAGCCTTGTAATTTGCAAAATCAACTTTTGGAGTTGTTTTTCACCTGTTATTCAAAGCTCAGCCTCCAGGAAAGTCATATTAACTTTTAATCTATTTTTGAATATTTCATAATGAGAAAGCTCATTTTTGTAACAGCAATCTTTTGCAGCAAAATATCAGACTCCTGGCAACTCCTTTATATTAGTTTGAAATCAACTGGCAGCTTTTCTTCTGTAGTGCTGCTCCCTGTCTCTTTCACATTGTGGGGTCTGAGGGCCTGTTGGAAACACAAGGCAAAACACAGCATTTGATCTCCAGGATTTAAGGTCTAACGCAGTGAGGAATAAACTTGTTAATGAGTTTTTGTGTGGCTGGAGATGAAAAGACATAAAGAACACATCGAACAATAGCAGCGGAGTTTCTTCTTCCTGAGAAACTCTCTCATTTATAGCTGCTGGCAAAAACAAGAAGGTAAGATAGAGCTGCACTTCTCTACAGAATTATCGAAGAGGACTTCTGTGTTTTATATAAAATGCTAAATTTGTATGCCACGTATTAGGCATTGGTTTCCACTACTGAATCACAGGGTAGTGTGCTAGTGAGAGATGGAGAGGGGAAGATAACCAAAGGCACATCTCTTGGTGTTTTGTTTTGTTTTGTTTTTTTAAAAAAACGTGAAGATAGCTTGAGAAATGTAACCTGAAACTTGTGTGAATTTGCTGACCATCAGATGAACTCAATGAGGTCAGTATTACACATTAGTTGTTTCTACATGCTGTGTTCTATTCAGTGTATCTCCAGCAGGTAAGTCTTAAGCTGTTTCAACATGATCTTTTGCTAATGCCCTGTAACCTCTGCAGGCTGGATTTTGTTATTTCTGTTACCACACTAATTATAACCAAATACAGGTCGATTTTTTTCCCAAAGCAAATGATGTTTGGGGGAGACTGAATTCTCTAAGGTTAGTAATGAAATTTCCGTTTGAAGTAACCTAGTTCAAAGGGAAAATTTGCCCCTTTAGGTTTAGACCAAAGGTTCTAAAAGCCTGAGATGGGAAAATAAAGAGACACTAGCTATAAAGGCCTTTCAAAATACATCTCCTTAGACTTGCTGAAATGTGTGGTTAAGCTTCTTTCGTACTGCTTTAAAATATTCAAGGTTACTGGCCTGCATTAAGTTCAAAACCTTTAAGTACCATTTTTTAAGATCAATTTATTCAGAACTGACAAGCTGAAAGCTTTAGAAATGGTGATGGGGGGAGGGGGAAACCCAGATTTGTAAGACTGAAATAGATATTTTCTCCTAAAAATTAATAGATTTAATATTTTCACAGTCAGAAGCGAATGATTTTAATTGCCAGTAGTAGGTGTATAACACCACCAGTTCCCTATTGCCAGCACTGCTTATGTAGGTTAAGCATCCCTGGAACATGACTGTTTAGTCCGCCAGACTTTCATATCTATAAAACATGAATATGTTTATGCTGGTATGACCAAGGCAAAATATTATATTACATTTCAAAGTTCCTTTTGCTAGCATTTAGAGTGGGATTTCATTTGATCTGTTCCATATAATGGGCTATGAGTTCTGAAATTTCATAGTCAATATGCTTCTATTCATCAGAACTTCAATTACTTAGAGATCTTAACTTATGAATTTACTCATGCTAAGCCTAATACCAGTATTAAGTTATTTCTTAGTCACGTTTGTTGGTAAAACCAAGTTTTTTTAAATGAAAATTTCAACTTTTACTCTGGAATTCAGCAATCAGGGAAGAGAATTTGGGGTCCAGGTAGAACAACCTTGTCCCAGTGTATGCACGAGTCAGTTTTTGCCTACAATACTGACTGTGTTTATCTAAATGATGATGTTTTGTGTACCAGTTTAGAAAGGGAAATGGATCACAGCCTCGTATGAAGGCTGGCAGTGAATCCCAACAATCATTATATTAAGCTGAAGCACCAGGTTTGTTGTATGATTAGCTCATTATGATCCCTTTTATATAAACCTTGTAACACGTAAGCAGTGTCAAAGATGGCAAGATGGTGCCAAAAGAGTGTGTAACTCTGGGTATATCAAGCCATTGTATCCTGCAGGTTTTTACTTCATATATAAGACAGAGGTGTGGCTAAAGCTTCCTATGACTATTCTTTAATGTTCTTAACCTTTGTACCAAAAGCATTTTTATTCATGTAGTTGGTAAGTATGAAAGGAGATTGGAGCAGCATGCCATTGCAAAATGCTGCAAATGCTGTAATCATGGTATTAACCTACTTCAAAGCCTTAGGAGCACACTCACTTTGTGAGAGTAGTAAGAGTGTTTTCATCACTTGTAGTTCACTGACAGATTTTGAAACCAAATCATTTTCCTTTTATTTGTGTCTTGAAGTAGAAGGATACAGTGGAAATGATTGTTCCATCTTACGATCCACTTAGAAGAATAACTTCTTACGCATTTTCTGTGCCTGCATGAGGTTTGTATTTACTGCTGCCGTGAACAGATTTAGAAGTTTTCCGTGCACCTTTAATGTTGTTTTAGGAAAAGGAATTAACTGCTTGGTGCATCTCTAAAGTAATTTGCCAGGCAATTTTGGATTCCGGTTTACAACAGCTTACAGTCATTACAAGCAGAAACCTTTCAGCTCTTTGAGCAGACTTGAGTTTAAAAGGCAGTGCTTGTGTGCACCATGTACAGTTTTCATGATTACCATACCGTAAGAATCCATGCATATAAAACTAACCTGGTTCTTTAGTTAGAGGCCCACATGGCAGAAATTTAAGTAGAGTTGGGTAACGTATGTAACCTGGCACCTCTTTGCAGTTATTATCATGTAGAACTGAAATCCAGCTTTCCAGATTCTCCAGCATGATTTTGGGGGCGCTGCTGTATCTGAACAGTACCATTAATATGAAACTATGTTCAGAAGAAATCATGTTCAGCAAATTCCTCAATAAAATGTGAGTTGACCCCAAAATGGAGCCTTCAAGGACACAAGAGTAAGAACGGGGAAGGAATAGAGGAATAGGACTGCTCTACGTACAGGAAATTATTTGGAAAGGCAACTTTTTCAGAATGTATTCAACAAAGTGGTCATCTTTAGAAAGGTTTTCATGTCTAAATTATCATTGACACATCAAATTTAGTGTCCTCTTTACTCTTTGCTTTCCATGTTAGCGAAGCTATTAGTGCAAGTTTATATGGAGATAATTACTGCAACTTCAGGGAATTGAGATGTGTCAGGGAAAGGAGCTGCAGTAAAGGGCAGGGGATCATCACTGATGGGAGCACGGGGAACTTTTTTGTTATAGTTGCAACTACAAGTCATCAGCCACTGCCTGGAAGAGTGGACAGTTGGCAGTACCAGGGACCGGAAGAAATGCAGGCATTAAATATTATAACTGAGGGCTACCTAAAACCTGCAATTAAGACATGTCCTGATACTAACCCAGAGTCACTGTTTATTTCGGGCATCTGATTACTCCACCCATACTGCTCTCCTGTGAGTTTTCTGCTGTATTACCCCCTCAAAAGTGTCAAGGATAGGGCACCTATGGCTGGCAGCGAACTCATCCTGCCTCTCTAACCTTGCATGACTACAGTGCAGGCCTACAGCTGCTTTCTCTCTTGCCGTGTGGTAGGTGCTACTCATTGGGTTCACTTGTTATCTGCGGGCTGGCTGATCCTAGGGCTCGTGCTGCATGGTGCTACTCAGACCAGGCAGTTGTCTCACCCAGGGAAGCTCTTGGCTGAAGGCATCCCTGCTGGAAGGCATGACCCTCTTACAGCCTAGCTGCAGGGCATGGTAGTTGACACAGGAAAGGTTTATAGTTTCTACTCTTCTTGGCTATTGCTATTAATATGTTTGGGGTTTTTTTAAATTTTCACTAGCCATCATGCCTGAACCACCCTCACAGAATTCAGTACGTAGTCATGGCACTGCATCTCTGGCATGCCTTGTCTCCTTAAAAAGAGAAGAAGGGGGGAGCCATTTCTAGACAAATTATCTGTTTTTCTTTCAGTTTATTTTCAGTGAAAAGAAGCAACAGCCAGTGTTCTAGTTTTAACTTCACTCATAATAATAGCAATTTGACAGCAACAGTGAAGAAGGGAAAATTCACGCCTTTGCAGCTAAACATTTTGTTCTGAACTGTATTTTATTTACAAAATATTGCTTCTTGATAAATGAAACTGTCTTACTATGGTTGGTTTCAATTAAGATTTGTTTTTAAAAGGAAGAATAGGATTTCATAAGGTTCAAAATACATAAAAATATTCCATTTTGATTTTAGTGCAAAAAAGAGGATTTCAATATTGAATCAGTTTTGAACAACTGAAGTTATCTTCTCCGTGTGCCTTGATTTCTTGTTGTCAAGGTCACTGCTTTTACTGGCTGGGGTCACCACTGACTTCAGTGGGTTTTAGCTTTCCAGATACAAAGTGCTGCATCCTAGATGCCTGCAATAAATATCAAACCAGCCTTTGCTTATGGTTCCTCTGCGCTTAAGGAGTTTATATAGAACTATGCACACGAACGGTACAATTAGGGATTTTGCCTTAAATTAAGAAACTGAGTCTAGGAACTCTTGAAATTCAACAATACCAGCAATTGGACTACTATTTTGTCTTAGAAGTTGAGCCTTTATCCTGTAGTACATGCAGGTCAGTGTTCGTCACAGCTGTATGCCAGAGTGCTTGGTCCTGACTCAGTAATTAGACGGGGGATACTAGCATGAACTCAGAGGTTCTTCTGGAGCCAAGAAAATTAATGAAAGCCATGTATGTGATAATTATAGATGCATAGGGAAGTGAAGCAAACAGACCTCTCTTGTTTATGTTTCTCTGGGAGCAGCAGCACCCACTTTGAATCACTAGTAGGTGACTGTAGTAACACCAGTGGAAGAATGACTCAAATTTTATCATCAGTGGCTTGCACTAATTGCAGCTTCCTCTGGCAATTAGAGTTCCTCACCAATGGCCTTATGAGGAATGGCTGAGAGAGCTGGGGCTGTTTAGCCTGGAGAAGAGGAGGCTGAGAGGAGACCTCATTGCTCTCTATAACTACCTGAAAGGAGGTGGGGGAAAGGAGGGAGCTGGCCTCTTCTCCCAAGTGACAGGGGACAGGACAAGGGGGAATNGCTTGAGCAGGGATGCGCTGATACATCGTTCAGGCAGTATTCTTGACAGCTTCCACATGTTTTTCCAGTTAAGTGGAAAATCTAACCTGCAAATTGGAAACATGTAGTGAGATAGTGAAATAGATGCATTTTAAATAAGTAAAAACCTGCCTGAAAAGAGCAGGATTCTTTACTCTTCACCTCTCTTGGGTAAGTTTGGGCTTGAAAGAGAATGCTCTCTGCTTATAGCGAGCTCTTGCAGTGTGAATAAACATGGTGCTGTAAAACAACAGTTTTAATTTCACTTTTGAGGTCGTCGATTCATTAGAATATATTTAGTAAACTCTCTTCTGTCTGAATGCTATCTGCAGTGCTATATTGTTCATTAAGCTCTAGGCTGAAGTATCTTCAGTGAGATTTTGTGTACGCAAGAAGCCTGGTACAAAATGTTAACACTCTTCTGGGAAACTAAGAAGAGAGAATTAATATTTCAGTTTGCTAGAGCTTTCCCACTTAATTCAAATTTGTTGTGGACTCCACTTTGGAGCTAATCCAAAGCTGTGCATGTTTAATGTGGGGTGCTGGGCTCTCAGTTGTTCCAACATAGATCTACTGAAATTAGTGCAGACAGTGTTCCCAGAAGTTACCAAAGCAAGAGAATATTTTAAATTATATCTCCTCTTAGCTGAAACCAGACTTCTTCAGTACGAAAATGTTTTCCTAGAACATGCATACACTGTAGTTTTATGTACTCTTAAGGCTGTATGATAAAATTGTGTTTGTTTTTCAAGGCTGGTCATTCTATCCTAATTAGGACTAGCTGAAATATGTTAGGATTGTTAATGTCCTGGAGAAACAGGAGTCAGAATTATTCTGTTTTGTGGTAGTTCTGATGCACCTGGTTTATTATCATTGATTTTATTTGTTATAATTTTCTTTCCAAATATAAGTGGCCACTAATTTAGATTCACAAGGTTTTGCTGCAGTTGAAAAGTGGATAATTATGGAAAATGAACAGTAATGTTTGGTTTTAAACTGTTTTATTGAAATATAACCATCATAGGAAACTGAGGTGTGCCCATTATAAAACAGGCTGTGGGGCTGTGGTACAGCTAATAAACTTGGAGGGTTTATTAGTTTCCTCATGAAACTTAAATTTTGCGGCTTGGGAATTAAAACATTTTTATTGCAATCATTATAGATGCATTGTTGTTTTCATCATTATGTGGACAAAGTCCCCAGTCTCACATGTTCATTTTGGAAAGTTTCTGTAAAAACATAAACAATCATAGAATAACCAGGTTGGAAGAGACCCACTGGATCATGGAGTCCAACCAGTCCTATCAAACACTAAACCATGCCCCTCAGCACCTTGTCCACCCGTGCCTTAAACACCTCCAGGGAAGGTGAATCACCCACCTCCCTGGGCACCCTGTTCCAATGCCCACTGACCCTTTCCATGAAATTTTTTTTCCTAATGTCCAGCCTAAACCTCCCCTGGCAGAGCTTGAAGCCATTCCCCCTTGTCCTGTCCCCTGTCACTTGGGAGAAGAGGCCAGCTCCCTCCTTTCCCCCACCTCCTTTCAGGTAGTTATAGAGAGCAATGAGGTCACCTCTCAGCCTCCTCTTCTCCAGGCTAAACAGCCCCAATATTACTGCTGCCACAAGTCTGGCATTTTTCTGTGGTGTGTTTTTGATTTAAGCTACACACACTTATCGACAGTTTTGGAGGTGATCAGTTCCAGTGCGGGTGTTGGCTGAGAGGATGGCATTCCCCTTAGGCAGGATGATAAGATCATAGAGTCATAGAATGGAAGGGACATTAAAGATGATCTAGTTGCAATCCCGCTGCCATGGGCAGGGACACCTCCCACCAGACCAGGCTACCCAAGGCCTCTTCCAACCTCGCCTTGAACACCTCCAGGGATGGGGCAGCCAGAGCTTCCCTGGGCAACCTGTGCCGGTGCCTCATGACTCTCATTGAGAAGGATTTCTTCCTAATGACTAATCTAAATCTCCCCTTTCCAATTTAGAGCCAGCCCTTCCTCAAGCCTTTATAAAAAAGTCCTTCCCTAGCTTTCTTTAAGGCCACCTTCAGGTACTGCAAGGCTGCCACAAGGTCTCCCCGCAGCCTTCTCCAGGCTGAACAACCCTAACTCTCTCAGCCTGTCCTCATAGCAGAGGTGCTTCAGCTTGTTGTTGCTTCCTCTGACTCTATTCATGGAGTTACAGTTCAAACCAAGCATTTAAACACTACAGGGAAATTCAGAGGCAACTTATTTTCATGACTATCAGAAATGAAATAACTTCCAAATAGTCATAAGCAGCCTCTGTTAATTAGTGTGTGAATGTTCTTCCACAGGTGAAATATGCAGTGTGACATAATTAAAATATTGAATTATTCACAGTATTTCTTAAATATCTTTTCCATTCATGTCAGGACATTCCTAATGAATCCAGTCTGCAGCAAAATAACAGAAGCTGATCTCTTTCCAGCTTTCCTTTATGAGTTAACAAAGAGAGAAAAATAGGAAAGGTGTGTTGATAGCATCAGAGAAAATGACAGTTTCAGGGGCAGGTGTTGCATCAGCACAGCACTGAAGGTGTCAGTGTGTCTTAAAAACCACTCTGGACTCTGCTTGTAGGAAACTGAGAATTCTGCTCAAGGCAGATAAAAGGAAATTTGGGTTTGAACAACTTTTGTAAAAATAACTGTGGCATGAAATCCTCCCCCCCCCTTTTTTTTTAACACTTCAGTCCTGTTTTCTGAGGTTGGTTTTTTGGGGGGTTTGTTTTGTTTTTTTTCTTACACTTTTGTTCAGCTGCTTGGCAGATTTAGGTTATATCATCCTTGAGTTTTAAGGGAGTTCTGACAGCTTCATATTTATGACTTGTCTTCCCTTGAGGAAAACTGTCATGCTAAATCAAAATTAGACATACTAACTGGTCTGTAATTTCAGGTATTTCCTTAAAACTATTTACAGATGTAATTGGAGCATATCAGGCAGTTTTAGTGGTGTGTTTTTCCTTAACTGAGTGATTGCTTTGAAAACACCTACTTAAATTTGTCACTTTATACTCAACATCTGCCATATGCAGAGACCATTGTAGTCCAGTTTGACTGTCTGTAGGCAGAATGCGGAATGAGTGGGAGACCAGATATATATTTATTCTTGATTAAATGAGAAGCCTACTGAAGAACTTTTAATATATGTCAGGACAACCACTTTGCATCATAGCTGCTTGTTGGTTGGGGAAGCATCTTTATTAGAAGTCCAGGGAATAAGTAAATACATGTGACTTTTTAAGATTTGTCACGTTCAGTACTTTAGATTTCTTGAACTCTTCTAATCTTAATGTGAATAAAACTTTTCAAATTGGATTTAGTGGGATGTTCCTGAAAAAGCTCCAATCTTCCTCACATCTTCAGCAAAACTGGCAGCCCAGAAGTGACTTTGGGAGCATGGGAATTGCAGCATTTGCAAGTACACAGGTGGAAGATTTTTCTAGTGCAGCTGTTAATCTTTATGGGTTCACCTTCGTAATTAATTAAACATAACTCTAAATGGAAAACTATTGACATTCTTTTTTACATAGGTGGGCTGAAATACAGTATTTTAAATAAATTGTCCTTTAGTGTCTTCCAGATTTGATTTGTTTCACTGTAATTACAGCACTTTGGCATCGTTACAGTTTTGTTTCCATTTCTGCCTAAATACAATACCTCTGCAATGGTTTTTCAGGGATTGCAGGTGAAGAGCAATAACAGTGATGCAGAATAGAAAATGATAATGCATGTGCAGTCTCACAAGGAGGTGAAACGATGCTTGGAATACTTCATGGAAAAGAGCAAAAGCTCAACCTCTATGAATTACTGGAAGCAGCACTTTGTAGTTGTGATACAAAATATCACATGGTTACTGAGTTCAGAACAAACACTTGTCAGTCACCAATCACGTCTGTATATTTGTTTCAGGTATGGAAATCAATTATTTTCCTGAAGTGTCATGAGGTGCAGCAAACTGACATTTATTTTTATTTGCCCTGTATTGCTGGGATTCTCTCACTAAAACTGTTTTACAAGTATCCTGAGAGGTGTTGCTGGCCAGGTTCTAGGATTATTTCTCTAACGACATCCTTCTGCAAACTGGTTTTGCCCTCAATCTTGTTTGTTATTTCTTCACTTATTATACCCATGTATTCCATAAGCTTCCTCACAATCCTACTCATGTGTATATCCTTGCTAATGGTAGTTTGAAATTTACTTGAAAAACTTATTCTATGCATATTCTTCTCTAATAGATTTTTTGTGGAGGTTTCCAGAATTAACCTGCTTCTAAAAATAAGTGCCCTTTGCTACTGTGGAATTGCAAATAACCTGATAAAAATATCCTGACGAAGGTTTCACTTTATTGAATTCACACTGAGGATAATTTTGGGGAAGGCCGAAAAACAGCCCTGATTTACAGCAGCTTAGTGTGGTTTTTGTATAATCTTCCCTTATGCTTGCACATTGTCTAGGAAACCGAAGGAGGGTTTGCAGGAATATAGTAATGCTGTGCTTTGTTAATTGTTATGTATTTATGTGGTTATGGAGTTCCAGTGCATCCACAGTTGTAGTATTTGGGTTCAGTACAGGAAGGAGAGATAGTAACTGAAAGGTCTGATTAGGATTGAGAACTGCATACACTGAGGGACTGCAAGCCTGTATTACTTAACACCATCATCTGAGTTCACATGCAGGATGCAGGCAAGTATTTTTCCATTATTGTTTTTTAGCTGAAAAACTCAAATACTGCTTTATTTCTTCTTTTTCTGCAGAATAGAAAGGGCAGATGAGTAAGGCTGCTTAATGTTCAGTCTAACCTGATTAATTTAAAAAGTATTTTTGAGAACCTGCTCTCCATGAAGCTAGGAATGGTGATGTATGTTTTGCATTTTCCATTACTAGAGATACTTATGGCATGTTTGAACACAAAATTTGTAGACATCCTGTGCACATCTATAAATACTGTGTATGGAGATGGAGCTCCCGTCTTTTTTATCCCACATCTTAAAGTATTGTCCAAAGTGTAAAACTAAATAAAGACAAGATTCACAGTGTACTGCCTAGAAGTCATGAATGCACTCTGCTTATTGTGGACAGTGCTTTTTAAAATTTTATTTTAGAGCTACATTTTAAAAACGAAAATGAACCTGCATACATCAGTGATGGGCAATGAATGCAAAAATAATAAAGCAATCAGCCACCACTGAAATGCTGCCACCTCTCAAGAAATGACAGCAATTTACCATATGCTGCAGCGCATTACAGTATCATCCCTCATTTTAATATTTGATTTCAAAGATTCATGTTTCTGATATTTATGACAGATGTAAATCTTAGAAATCCAGAGATGTGAAATTATGGACCCAGTACCCAGAGTTAGGCTTCTGTGCTTTTTTTGCTGCTAGATAACATCAGAGTTAAAGGAAGAAAGGTTCTGCTGTCTGAATGTGAGTCTTCACAGATGTGAACGTCTTCAGGTGGTTTCTCTGATATGTTACCAAGTTCTGTGTTTTATCCTATATGTCAGTGGAAGACAGAGAGACTACATTGATATTATAAAAGGAAATGCTGTTTTTCTGTATTATATGGTATCAACAAAACTACCTGCTTGTAAAGCTTTTTATCCTCTGCAGAGGCATCACTCTCAGGTTTTTGTGTGTTGCTGGCTGGCAGCTGTTCAAGACTAGGGAAGTTCTATCTGTTTCTGTAGAAGGACTCACCACTAATGGGTCTGAAAGAAATAAGGTTTTCATTGACTTTCCAGTCTCAGTGTGAGTTAAGAGCTGAATTTTACCTCACTGTCCCTTCTGTGAAAAATTCAAAGCTGTCTATAAGTTCCTTAGGTGACAGCATCAGCAAGTTGCTGCTTCTCTAAGCAGTGTTGTGTTGGGATCTGTCACTGAGAAGATCCAAGAGTTAAATCCTGAGTTCTGTGTTTCCTTAGTGTGTTGTCTTTTTCAACACTGTGTCAGAGCATTAGTTGTAATTGATACATTTTATTGCAAAACCATTTTTAGGTGATGATAGAAATGTTCATCCTGGCTAAGTGGTGCGCTAGCCAATACTACCTGCAAAGTTGTGAATGCTTTAGTTGCAGCTGAGATTACTTGTAGATGATTAAAAAAGATGAACATCTGTTTCTCAGAAATTATACAAAACTAATCAAAATTTAGACAGATGTACCCTTTTATTTACTGAGTAACATTCACCTGGATTTCACTATGCCTTTGTTAGTAAGACCTGAATACTTAATATGTATTTTCTAATTATTTTGCTATGCTTGGACTTCTCATTTAAAAAAAAAAAAAAGAAAAAAAGAATAGGCTTTTCTGAAGCAAATGAGCAGACCAGACATTAAAACATTTCAATTTGGCTGAGTTGGTTGTTGCTGAAACTGGAGTGCAGAAATGGATTAAGATCACACAAAGCCACGTGAGGTTGGCCGTCAGCTGCACTCACACTTTTGATGGGGGATGTAAATTATACTCTGCAGCAGCTCTTTTAGTTACTTGATCTATGGAGTGAAATTGAACCAGACTACCTGGGTGGCTGTTCATCTGTTCTCTTGATTGAGGAAAAGGTGCTAGTGTCACCAAACAGCAAGTACTGATGTAGAGGTAAAAGGCTTAGACTGGGGGAGACTGGTGATATGCTGGCAGCCTTTGAGAGACGGGGAGTGATTGAAGCACCTCGACTCTGCAGCTCTTCAAGGGGAAATTTAAGAATAAGAATAAGAAGAAAAAGAACAGAGTGGCAAAAAATGTAGAAATACCTTTGATTTAAAAAAACCCAACTAAACAACACACCCTAAAAAGCTGAGTTGCAACTTTCTCAGAAGTGTGATTGCAATTATAAATATAAACATATATGTGAAGTACTTGGAAAAGACTATAAAGTCATTATTGCATATACTTCATAACTTAAATTTGACTTGATTTTTGTTTTCCATGGCTTTTGCATTCGTCTGTACTGTGAGATATGATATGATTCTAAAGAGGATTTTCAGGTTTTGCTCTTGCTTTCTCGAAAATCCCCTGTGTTGGTTGGCAGTGGTCCAGATTGTGAACTGACCAGCACTGGCAGCAAAAGAGGATATGAAAAGTTCTGTCAACTAGTCTTACTTTCTCTTATGTGGGTTATTGAACATCTAATGATGAGACTGAACCAGTGTTGCAACTTTTCTCTTTGCGGGGACCTTCATTTGAATCTTTCCCCTCTTTCTGGCTTCTGATCTTCATAGAATTTATGGGAACTCGGTATCTTTTGTATTGTGTTGTATACAATTGCAGTTAGTAGTTCAAATCCTTTTAACAAGAGAGACAAAAGTTTGGGTAGCATGTCTATATCAGAGGCAAGTTTATAAACCATGAGAATGGAAAAGGATCACTGGGGGAGGCAGGGAAAATCAAGAAATCCTTTGTCTTGTAATCTGCCAACTTAATAGAGGAGCTATGGCATTGATGGTGCTCAGTAATGAACAGCTATAGGTGTATATTTCTCCTCCATAGGAGCATAATGAAGGTCCTAGGTTAGAAGATAAACCACAACGACATTACTTAAAAGGACTCTAGGGAACTGTCCTATCCATAGGGACTAAATATAACAAAGTATTTACTTTTACATTTGACTATATTATATATATAAAACTATTACGTATATAGCATTTGAGTCAGCATTGTGTCTGGGAAAATCATGGTTAATTAATGGTTATTAATATAAAATAGAATGAAAATGTTTGGCTTATCTGAATCCTATGCAATTCAATGAAATGATAATCAACTTGGATACAGGTTTCACAGTTGTGGATAACCTGGGAAACAAGTGAAACACACAAAATGAACTGAGTGAGCAGAAAGAATATCATTAGAAATGATTAATCCAAAGAATGGTTGCAGGAGAAAGGCTGAAGATGAAAGCTGTAAACTTTTTGACTGAAGTCATAGGTGACATTAAGGCAGCAGTCTTCAAGTGGAAACATTTAGGCTCAATAGGTTCCTCTAGGGATTTTTACATTAGAATTCCTGGCAGTTGGGGATGGTGGGTAAATTACAAATTCTTCCACTTATCCTTGAAACCTTTAGCTTAATAAAAAAAAACTAGATGAAGGTAAAAATTAATTTGATATAATTTTACATACTTATGGGTCTCAAAAGTGCTTGAGAAATAACAGACCATAAGGGGACCATGCCAGGCAGATGACTGTCTAAGCTGCCTTTTTGAAAACTTTAATGAAGAAGCGTACTATCAGTAGATAGGTGTTCCTACAGACCAAGTGGGAGACAGAAAGTTTTCCTTAATCCCTGCCCTGTAAAGTTAGATGATTTCTTCATATCTTTTCCCTCCATGCACAGGAAAATGAATTGCTTGCCGTTAATGCTGACAATGTCATAGTATTTCTGCAGAGAGGAATAAATTAAAAAAAAAAAAGCAAAAGTGCTGTTATGCTACAGGGAAGCATAGAGCATAGTAAAAAAGATGGTACATAGGGAAAGACACTAGAGAAGTTAGATAAAAGAGTGGTTAGAGCTGAGACTGGGCAAAGATAAATCAGATGTTTCATGCTAATAGATCAAACAAGAAGTAAAACCTGAAGAGCAGTGAGTTTAAATTAAACAAAATTGGTGTGTGCCCCATGGAATTCACCACTGCAAGATACAAGTGCTGATAAAATTCTCTTTAAGTGATAAGCACTTGTTCTGAACACCTGGATAACCTGGATTTTTTTTTTAAAAAAAACACCTAACAAGAAACAAAAGTGAACAAAATCCTGTCAAGTCACATCTAGAGACATTCTGATAATAGATTTTGCAAATCTATTGACTGAATTGAGAGACAGAAGACTTACTTGTTAGCCAGTGAGGCACAGAGTCAGAGATAGGGCAGCTGTAAATGTTTACCTACTGTGCCTCATTGAAATGTTAAATATTACTCTCTGAGTTGGTATGTGTGTGGGAAAAAGTCACCCTGACTTTCATGCTCTTAGTAGATGACTACAGCTGGAATGAGCACAGGCATCAAAGCCTGTAGTCAAAGGGTAAAGGTTCATGGAAAAACAGAAGTCTGGTTAAGTGGGATGTTTTGACTGTGAGTGAGAAGCTAAATCTGCTGTTCTGCAGTACTGGTGGATAAATACTTTCCATTCCTGTGCCAGGAAAAAAATTTCATGGCAAGGGTCATTGGGCACTGGAAGAGGCTGCCCAGGGAGGTGGTTGAGTCACCTTCCCTGGAGGTGTTTAAGGGATGAGTGGATGAGGTGCTGAGGGTATGGTTTAGTGTTTGATAGGAATGGTTGGACTCAATGATCCTGTGGGTCTTTTCCAACCTAGTGATTCTGTGATTGTGCAATCCTCCCTTTGAACCTTTGTACAAGGGTCGGGAGAGGTTAACCAGCGGTGGCACAGTTTCATGCTTTTCCAAGTGCTACTTCCATGTTACAAGTTGTTTTAAATCAGAAGTTGCTGCTACCTGGATAGAAGCTTCTACAGTTGTTACAGAAGTCATTGGACTTATCTATTTGAAAAAAAACAGGGTAGCGCTCTTCAGTGCTTCCACACCTTAAAGCAAACACTTGTGACTTTTTTGAAATGTCTCATTAGTGTTCTCTTCTCCTCCACCATCATTTTCATTAGCCAGCATTGTTTGAGTGAAACTCTCAAATGCTGAGGTCTGATTTCAGCACACCTGGCTGCTGCTTGCTTTGCACATAATGACAGGAGGCTGTGGGAGAGCATTGAAGGGAGCTTCAGGAATCCAGGCAAGTCTAACACTGAGACCAGAGGCACATTAAGGCTTTCAGTACTTATCCTCATTATTCAGTAGCTCCACACAGAATCATTATTAAAAAGCTGGCCTGAAAATCCTATTTGTCAACCAAAATGCATTAAACAGGTAAACTAGCACATTAAAATGCCTGCAGTTGTGCACAGGATTTCCCCATGCACTCGTGTGGCTACAGGACAAGTATATACTTTAGTGTGTACCAGAAAGTATTTGAACATAAAATATAGTAGAATTCAGTTGTCCGTCTTCAGCATTTGTTCTCTGATTTTACTGTATTACTCACAAGTTGAGCTTGTAGAGGATAATAATGACACATCTAGCCTTGGTGTGAGCAGGTGTCCCTGTGTAAGTGAGTGCATGTTTTTACTGCATTTTAAAAGTCTGCTGAATTTTGAAATGACAGCAATAATGTAAACAATATTAATGTCAGCTTTATTATTCTACTGTGGCATTTATTTGAGATCCAGCATTCAGCACTTTAATTATTGGTAAGATGAAGAGGTGCTGGTTGGGAAAACTTTACGTAAAGATTTAGACTGTGGATTCAGATTCAAAGTAAATAAAGCTTAAATCCTGAAACCTCTTTTAGCAAAACCCACAAACTGACTAATTCTTATGTGACAGGGTAGCCTGCAGAGGTTGTCATGGTATTCCTCTTTCCTTTGACCTCTGTCATGGTATTGGCCACAATAAGAAAGAAATGGGCTAGCCCTGTCTTTTGTAGACTGAGCTAGAACAGCAGATGTAACCCTGAGTTTAGGACTGTGGTAGTTACTAGGACTTCTCTAAGCTTGAAAAGATAGCTTTGGTGATTGACGTTTGACTGTAAAGAGACATCAGGATCTGCTGCTCTTTCTAAATGAAGCTCAGTTTTGCTTCAAGCACTCAAAACTTTCTGGTTTATAAGATCATTGAATTGGGAGAAACTTTTGAGTCTGGCCCTTCACAATCAGAGATAATTATGCAAAGTATATGCAGAAGTTTATTATAGTCTGCTTCTACAGTGTCGCATTGCTGTTTCCAGCATACTCTAGACTAGGCTGTGAACAGCCAGCGTTGTCAAATGTCAGGCAGATGAACTTCAAGGTATAATGTAGTTGCTGGGGTTTTTTTCTTGAACTTCTTTATTTGGTCTCCTGATCCACTCTGTGGGTCACTACAGTAGATGTTCTTCCACTCAAGCCTGTGGCAGTTTCTGAGGTTTATATCACCATATCATTTTCCAGGGCTCTCTTCCTTTATTTGCCCTGTAAATCTAATACACCTCAGAGGAAGATACCAGAATGTATGATTTGTATTGCCTTTTTTCCACATGCCCACAACTACTGGGGAAGAGAGCTTTAGAAGCTCCTCATTCCAGCCATTAGCATTGCCTTTGTAATTCATAGAATCATAGAATCACAAGGTTGGAGGAGATCCACCAGATCATCGAGTCCAACTATTCCTATCAAACACTAAACCATGTCCCTAAGGACCTCGTCTACCCGTGCCNGAATGAATGTTAAATATCCAAAGTACATTGACACAGTGTTTATGAAAGGCCATTTTTGGTGTTTGTCTCCTTCGTGTGTGTTCTTAGACAATGGCTTCCACCTCTTCCACCTCAATGTTGACAAAAAGAAGAAAAAAAAATAGCTAAGAAAGTTCTCTTAGTTTCTTGTGTTAGGCTTTGGAGTCAATATTCAGTATTTAGCCAACATGGAGCAAAAGCTTCCTTTTTCATTTGGAGAAAATGAGAGCTAACCTGACTGGGTTATGCAGAGCTACGTATCTCTGACTTCACTGGAAAGTGAGGGAATTGGCCCATGAGAAGTTAACAACTGAAAATATCTCTGTTTTTCTAATTTTGTTTTTCTAACAGTTTATGGCTTTGGAGCAGGCAGACAAGAGATAGCAGGCATCTTTGTTGAAGAGACTAGGGGAAAAACAACTAGGTTTGTAGCATATTACTGGAAATTTTGAAGGTGTAAATCTTTTATTTAGTTAAAAGTGTGAATTAACAGTTCAATGATAAGGTCACACTGTTATATACTACATAGAGGAAATATATGGAGGACAATCAGGATATAATCAATGTGAAGTGTTTTGCATAGGAACTGGAGGTACAGAAAGGTAAGGAAGGCCCTCCCATCAAGTCACAGGGTGCAGAATGGACCCCCTAGCTTTCTAAACTCCTCAGAGACAGCCTAGGTGCAGCTGGATCTAATCCTAGTCCCAGACTTGGTCAACAGTTTATGGCTAAGAGATATTGAGTGTAAAGATTCTATGTGTTTGTAGCTAAAAGATTATATGCGCACACCTGATTCTCTGTATCACTTTGCTTTCCAAGTTTAATTGTGCTTCTCCACTCACATTCTGTTGGGGTGTCCTGGTTACTGCTGCTAAGTGTGAGTTTGCTCCATAGCCCCAGTCTGAGGTTTCACAAAGCAGACTCTCGAGCATCAGATTTCATAAAGTAAAGGTTAGAGCCCCATGGTCAGCTCCAGAGACAGCAACCAACATGAACGAATAAATCCCTGAGTGAATATACTTCTACATATTATTTACCAGCACTTTATGCAATGGTTCAGTCCATTAGACATTTTTGAGTTGGGGTACTTCTTGTTTCCTCATTGAATTCCTTCGCTGTCTTTCCGATGGGTCGTTATCTTGTCTTAGAGTAGCTGGTGTTGATAACTTGAAGCCTCTGTATTTTCCTGGATTTTGTTGACTCTGGAGGACTTGTTTTGACTAAAGAAGTTGTATGTGGAAGATCACAGCTTGTGCCCTAGTGCTTCAGGAAGTCTGGCTACTCATGCTAGGCTAAGCAAACACCATACTAAATTATACAATATTATATCTCTTTAGTGCTTTATTCTATTTAAAATGTTACTTATCTCAGCCAAACAACTAATCCCTGCTGAAGAGGAGAGTTGACTGGTGTGCAATCCAGCTGCTGTTCAGGGAGGATTCAAATGGAGCTCGCCAGCGATCTGTCAGTGGTAAAAGATCTCATTGCTCCAAAGAGCACCCTTGAGAGGTATCCCAGCACGAGGGGAGAGCATCGCTGTGCAGCCACACTGCCTGGCCGGGAGAGCTCAAAGAAGGCTCACTTAGACTGTCCACTGGCTTAGTATTTGATAGGAATGGTTGGATTTGATGATCTGGTGGGTCTCTTCCAACCTGGCGATTCTATGATTCTATATTTATGGAATAAAAGTGTTTGGTAGTCAGATTGCATACAATAGAAGTATGTATGAGTCTTGTTGTACCCACAGCTGTTCCCCATGTTGTGGGTTTCCTAGAGGAGTTCTTGGCACAGCAATGGCTCAGACCTTTGCCTCCTCTGGAGCCTGAATCAAACTCCTGCTGGTTTCGCTAAGGGGGATCGCGTGCATCCATCACACAAGGACACTGGTCTGGTTGTCTTTTAAATGAGCAAATAGAAAGTGACTGCGATCAGGTGGAGTTGCTGTAGTAATGTTTTTGTTAGTGAGATGTTTGGAATAATTTGTTGGGATGCATGGATTAAATGTTCCAATCGCAAAGTTCCTGTTTGTCCTGTGAAAAACATTTTGGAAGGCTGATGTGAAATGCTCACATTTGAGATCCAGGGGAAGACGTTCCCATCTACATCTGTTTACTCAAGCAGATTTGTAATGGAAAGCAGGTAACTTTCAGGTACTCATGGGTGAGAAGGTGGATAGTTCTTAGGAGTCAGAACCTGGAGAGCTGTAACTGTTTGCAGCAGCTGAAAATCCTGTGCTAATGCGAGTTGCAGCCAGTGCTCTCCTCCTTCCCTGCCCTGAAGGCAGGACATGCTGTGCAGAGAAGGCTGCTGGCAGATAGGCAACAGGGGAGGCAGTTTGAAGAAGCCTTAAATTAAACTCAATCAGGCACAGCAGCCCTTAGCTGATGGGCCAGATTCTGAGCTCAGATATATGCACTTCTGTTTCTGTCTATAAGGTTTGAGAAAACAATATTGGCATCAAAAATGTGAGCAGAAAGCTTTCTTCTTATCCCTCCTGCATTTAATTTTTGAGAGCAGCCCCCCCCCCCTTATATCCACTGCGTCTTTTCTCTTTGAAGACATTTTCATTGAATTTAAAATCTCAAGACTTAAACCATATGTAGACATAATTATGTCTCTTCATATTTATTTAATCTTACTGCTTGTTATCCATACGATATTAGCAATGACACATTTTCCTGGACAGGGTTGCAAGTGATGTATTTTCATGAAGGAAGGGAGGAAAGGATGAATATTTTTAATGGAATAATTTGACTTATTTCAATAAGATTAGGCAGGTGCTGTGTTTAATATGTTAACCTCCATTCTATCAATTTGTTTTAGAGTCTTTCCGTCTTAAGATGGTAAAAGACTGGAAGGGAATTAAGGAGAGCAAAGCAAATCCCTTGACATTTTTATGTGCTGAAGTAACAGGCAGGCAATCTTGCTTTATACAATGCTGTCTTCCTGTGTAGAACAATTAGTGTTAATATGGTAATGATAATTGTTTCTGTAAATTATTCTTAATTATCTGTTTACGTACAAAGACACTTAAGGATTTGTATTCAACAATTTTGAGGGTTTTTTCCCCCGCTAATTGGTTTCCCCTATATATTTCTATACTGTGCTAGTGACTGTCTTCTGTTCAGTATTAAATGTGTGACATCTAGGCTTGAAATTTGGTATAGATGATCCTTAATTAACACAAAATGGTGTATAAATGACCTAGTAACAGGTGGGTTCCTTCCTTTAGCTATGCTGTAATTGCCAATTGTGAGGTTTTGAGTGAACTAATCAGACTCTAATACAGATTCCAGCTTGTGGGGCCACCAGTCGTACTCGGCATTGTCACCCTGCTGTTTTCAGCAGGTGACAGTGTGCCCCTCTGCTTTTCAGATGTGGAAGTTTATTCTATGCCAGATATGGAAGTGCCTCATTTGAAGTTTTTATATCCAACCAGCACTGTGGGGCCAAAAGTAGAAAGGGGAAAGTGTTTTAAACAAAAGCTGCTGGGCAGTCAATTTATTCTGTTATTCATAAGCAGAGAAGAGAGCAATAGCTGTATGATCTCCTGCCTCACTTGATGTTACTTCATGCATTTTGAAAGGGTATTGCAACAAGGTAAGGGAGAGAGAAGAGCCTACTATGTTGTATGCTCTTTAATTAGCTCCTGTTGCGCTGGTTTGGACTTTTTTCATCTTGAAAATGCCACCTGCTGCCCTGCTTTCCTTCATTGTTCTTCTGCTTGTGTATGTGTGAAGCATATACCAATATTTTATGTACATAATTGGCCTAGGTTTCTGTATACTGCCTAATATAAAGTGTGCATTCTCCTTTTTACTGTGGTTTATGTTTATTGCACTGACTACACTGTTTTATGTGCACAGTATGCTTATTGATGTGTGGTGTAGTCAGAGAGATGGTATATTCCATTGTTAGCATCATTAGTGCTGTTTTCCTAAGTGATTTTCATCAGGCTATAGTTTAATGTAATTCACTTCATCATTTTGCGAAGCGATTTGTATCTGTTGGATTTCCTTTCTGTTGCTTTAAAAACAACCAATATCTCAAAATAGTGAGAACCTAAGTGTTTTTAGTTTTGTTTTTCTTTTTTTTTGACGTGTTCTGAGCATCCTAGGATTTCTGTAATACAGCCAATCAGTTGAAGCCAGATACTGATAGCTTTACAAGTTAATTAGCACCTCACTTCATCAGCACACTCACATTAATACTGGAGTAAGCATATCAGAATTTCATCTTCCATTTGCATTTAGTGAAGGTGATTTTGTAATATGTTAATTTGTATTGTGTGCGGAGTGTCTTTAATTTGCAGTGCTCTTAATTTTTGACCTATTTACACTCAGGGTCTAAAATCTTAAAGGAATTGGCTTGTTTCAGCTTATCTAAAAGAATATAGAAAATTTAGTCAATTGCTAGGATTAAGCAATTGCTATTCTAATTAAGCAACACTGACTAGTATTTCTCTACTCATTCACTTGGAAGGTAAGTATTTGAATGTTTTGATTTCTTTCTAAGCATATGCCGCTTAGGGCTCTTGATGTATATAAAAGTAACTGTGACCAAAGTAGGAAAAATAACATTAGCCTAATCAAGCCTTAATTGTTTGGATTAGCAAGACCTACAATAATTAAGAGACTTGGCGGAAGCAATAAGCTATTCATATTCAACCCATTCCATCCTTAGATTTTCACTACATAGGCTTTTCTTTCAAATACTGAAGGAAATGGTGAAAGGAAGTATTTACACTGGTGGTGAGCTCTGGTATATGTGAGAACAAATAATTGGAATTTCAGAGACTTGATATTTTGGGAAGAGTACAGATAATTACTATTTATTGTTGTCCCCTCAGCTGCAGCATATCAAGAAGAAGTAGCTAATATAAATTAGTCTTCCGTTAGAGATGATCACTGTGGGAGCATTTCATCTAGAGTAGTGTGCATTGCTGGAGAAGACTCTATCCAAGTGCTGTTAGTGAGCAGGAAGTCAGAAGCTCTGCAGTGGTCCTTCCCCTCAGAGAAGGAAAGTTCTTTGAGTCACAGGTCTAATTTTACACCTCTGCAGTGATGCTTAGGGGTAAGTGTGGTGGAAATTCATTAGCACTGCTCTGCTAGCTGTGTACTAGCAAGCAGTTACTCCCAAATACTGATATGTTAGTTTGGACTATAGGAGGTTTGACACACACAAAAAAAATTAGACTGTGCCAGTTAACTTTTTATTAAAAAAAAAAAAAGAAAATCAACCATAATCACTTTCAAAATAGTTCCCTTCTGAGGTGACACACAGGTGCACATGTTACTGCCAATGTTCGAAGCAATTCCACAGATCATTTTCTGAAAAGCTCTTGAGGATCTCTGTGTCTTTGTTGTCACATATTCTTCTGACATAAATGGGTTCCTTTGAGCACCAACTTGATCTTTTGAGATCTCTTCACTGTAAGACTCGGTCAATAACTGAAAAGTTTCCATTGGCTATTTGTTCAGTTTCACATGATGGTAGCTCACTGTTTAGTCTTGTACCTCAGTGTTTTCCGACTGAGGATAAGAAAATGTCTGTATTTGAACACATGTCCTCACATACTGAATGAAGAGAATGAGCTGAGCCTTGTCTCACTGTGACAGGTTAGAATATGTAACATATTATAACCATCTCTTTCTTTCCCCTCCCACTCTTGGTTACCAAGCTACAGTCTTAGTTTCGAATTTTTGTGTTGAACCTCCTATGAAAAGCAGAAATCAGGACCACATCTCTCAGGAACATTCCTTGTATCTGTGTTTGGTTTTCAGGAGTATTCTTCAAGGGTTTTAGCATGTGTACTGCATAGATAATATACTATCATGTCTTCCCTTGGTTTTCTTGGGGTAGAGCAAAAGTAGAGAAAATCCGAGTTTTGTGTGTTGATAGTAAGCATGCTAGGAAGAATAGATTGGCTGCCTGCTGGAAAACAGACTTTTATCAAAATTTATTAAACAGGCTACAGGTAAATGTTTCTTTGTTTTAATCAAGGTTGATTAAATTACAATCAGAAAGATGTCCCTGCTCCCTTAGGCACATCACAACCTTGTTATCATTAAAATTCATCCAGCCTTTCAAGAAAGGGTTTTATTAGCTTTTCCTAATCCCCAAATAATTACTCTAGACAAAAATCTATTTGTAGAGAACATCTTGTCTAAGGAAAAGGGATTCACAAGAAATTACAGATCGTAAAATTCTTAGGTGCTCTGTGACCAGGTTTCCCTGGTTGTCCTTGATCTTAAATCACACTGGGTCATGCTGCTAAACAGCTGCTGGGGGAATGGTACCCCTGCGTTTAGAGATGTCTCCTCCTCGGGGTGGTGGGGTTGAAATTTTATTCTCCGTACTTAAGTCTTGTGTTTGAAAGCGAGCAAGAACTTTTTGAATAGACTTGTAAAAGGGAGAGGAGATTTCTCATAAGGGTTTACATCTGTGCTGAAATGAACTGTGAAGCATGGTTGCACAGCCTCCAGATTTAATTTTGTGACCTGTGTATAACAAGATGTATAAGTGTTTCTCATATCATGTGCTGAACATTGCAATGTACACTTTAGAGCACATGGTTCCTATCTTCTCACTCAGTTGCTGGAATCCAGGCTCTGCTGGGTCCCACATCCCTTCTCTATCACACGGGGAGAGCCAGATTTCTCAGACTGAGATTCAGAAGATCCGGTAGAGACACCAAGACAAGAGTCTGAAATCCCACCCTGCTCTGTGTCTTTTGGACCCTAGGCCAGGCTATACAGCTACAATTTCCTCTAATTTAGATAGGTGATCTGAATCCTCCAGGGATTTGCACCCTTCTTTGGACAGAGAGCAAGGGTTTCTGCTTTCTTTTAAATACTGGCACTGCAGGAAAAGGGGGATGATTTTGATGATTGCTACTGCTGCCCTTTTATAAAACAGCTTCGTGATTACCAGAGCATGAGGTAAGAAACACATCAGGGTCATTAATTCTTTAAGGTTTCCACTTTTTTTTTTTTCCTTTCCTTAAAATCTGTTTCTAAAAAAAGATGCCTAGTTTCTGGGCTTACTATATTTAAGAAATTAGTAATTTCTGTGGGGAGTTTTATGGCAGTGACAGTAAAAAAAAAACCCGCATAACAAACCAATACTATTTTTTATATACTTTTAAGTCATTTATTTATTTCCTCACTAATACAATGCTCACTAACACCCACATTATCTGCTAACACCTATTCCTCTTTTAAGGGAAAATGTATGTACTACTGTAAACAGAGAAATTAATCATAAGTAGCTTGTTCTACAAAATACAATTCCAGCAATAGGGAAGGTTGATTTTTTTTTTCATTCCCCTCAAATAAGGAAACTTAAATTACTTAAGGGACTGCTTAGCTTCCACTGGTGCAATTAGATTAATGTAGGAAGAATTTTGATTTATTTGCAGAGATGGGTATATGTTTCTAGGTCAGTAACTCTATTTAGAACAAAAGATCTTAAGGTTTTTCTAAATTACGTCCAAATTTAATGTTAGGTGTGCTCTCCATTTGAATTTCAGTTTAGTCTTAATCTGATTTTTTTCAGTCCATTTCTTGAGAAGTGGCATGAATCCAAAAGTGCTGAAGTTCAGAACTAATAAGCTAATTGGGAAAGTGGGGAACTTGTAATAAAATGGTGATCTTCATTTGCATTGGACTGATGTCAGTCAACCTGAATCAGTAACATAAGCCAAAAAGGGGACAGGTAGAGAGGCACAGACATTTGCAAGCACTAAAATACTATCCAGAACAGTAAAAATGAAAGATAATAGTGAAGCATTGAAAGGTATGATTATATTGAATAACTGGGCAATAAAATAACAGATACAACTCAATGCTGATAATGTAAAACAATGCACATCATAGGAAGAAATAGTGATAAATTTATAGGTGGAGCGATGTGCTCTCATTTCTCAATCCCCACTTTGGAAAGACATCTGAAAGTTAAGTTCTTCAAAACGAAGTGAGAAAGCGTTCACTGTTCTTTTGAGTAGAAGCTGCGTGGGGCTGGTGAGAGCTGCTTGGAGCTGTATTCAGAGGGAGAAGAAGGATACTGCTCTTCACATACTGCATTGCACAACAGCAGGACTCCTTGCATGGGATAGTTTGGGCAGTGGGTTTGTGTTGGATGCTTAAAGTTCAGAAAGCAGTTAGGGAAGGTCAAGGAATTAAAAAGTATATCACAGACCATCGATTTGCAGAGCTGACTCTTCCAGCACAGGAGTTCTTGGGGTCTGGGAAGGTGTTTCAAGGTGGTATCTCTGTCTGCTTTTCCATCCTTCCAAACTTAAGGAACAGGGTGACGATTGCCTTAGCATCTGTCTGCCATCAGTGGATCTCCAGAGGGCAATTTATATTTTGGTTGGTACTTAGGCATAGTTACTGTGCAATGGAGGTTCTGCTGCCACAGTGCCTTCTCCAGGGTGGACAGTCCTTCAGTGGACTGTAGTTATTACACAGAGGTGTGAAATATGTTCTCAGTGAAGTGGTTTACTGCATGTCACTAGAAAGGTGGATTTGATGAAGCTAGAGCTCGCAGTCTCAGATTGTGACTCTTTCTGTGAATTAGAACCAGATTTCTGATTTGGTCGCTTGTATGCAACCCAGAGAATATATCATAAAGGATGGAAACAAAATTAAATGTGTGATATTTTCAAATACTGTGCTACTGGTTTGATAATGTATTTGTTGAAAAATGTAATAATAGAATTATAAGAACTCCACCTTTGGAGAAATGAAAAATCAAAGAATTGGTTGAACCTCTCTTGGAATATGCAGGATGCTTGTGAGACTAATAATTAACTGATGTCCCTTGTAGAAAAATACCCTCTGGCGAAGAGTTAAATGTAAGTTTTCAGGAACTTCTATGTATCTATATTAGTTGAAATATCTTACTTATTAGATGTTCAGTATAATATACTTTCTTATTGACAGGTAAGCTAACCAGGGGAATTTATGGCAAGTGTTGGCTTAAAAAATGACTTCATTTTCTAAAAAAGCCCTTACTCTTCCTACTCCCCCATGAATCCTTTGCTCAGTCCTTGAACACCAAAGCAGGACCCATTCTGTGGCCCACTTGCTGAGATCTGTTTGTGACTGAGCTAATTACCCAACAGTATGTGAATTTACATCTTGATAGTTAATTATTTTGTATATGCCATGTACTGTAGTTTACACGTAAGTATNATCTGTTTCTAAAAAAAGATGCCTAGTTTCTGGGCTTACTATATTTAAGAAATTAGTAATTTCTGTGGGGAGTTTTATGGCAGTGACAGTAAAAAAAAAACCCGCATAACAAACCAATACTATTTTTTATATACTTTTAAGTCATTTATTTATTTCCTCACTAATACAATGCTCACTAACACCCACATTATCTGCTAACACCTATTCCTCTTTTAAGGGAAAATGTATGTACTACTGTAAACAGAGAAATTAATCATAAGTAGCTTGTTCTACAAAATACAATTCCAGCAATAGGGAAGGTTGATTTTTTTTTTCATTCCCCTCAAATAAGGAAACTTAAATTACTTAAGGGACTGCTTAGCTTCCACTGGTGCAATTAGATTAATGTAGGAAGAATTTTGATTTATTTGCAGAGATGGGTATATGTTTCTAGGTCAGTAACTCTATTTAGAACAAAAGATCTTAAGGTTTTTCTAAATTACGTCCAAATTTAATGTTAGGTGTGCTCTCCATTTGAATTTCAGTTTAGTCTTAATCTGATTTTTTTCAGTCCATTTCTTGAGAAGTGGCATGAATCCAAAAGTGCTGAAGTTCAGAACTAATAAGCTAATTGGGAAAGTGGGGAACTTGTAATAAAATGGTGATCTTCATTTGCATTGGACTGATGTCAGTCAACCTGAATCAGTAACATAAGCCAAAAAGGGGACAGGTAGAGAGGCACAGACATTTGCAAGCACTAAAATACTATCCAGAACAGTAAAAATGAAAGATAATAGTGAAGCATTGAAAGGTATGATTATATTGAATAACTGGGCAATAAAATAACAGATACAACTCAATGCTGATAATGTAAAACAATGCACATCATAGGAAGAAATAGTGATAAATTTATAGGTGGAGCGATGTGCTCTCATTTCTCAATCCCCACTTTGGAAAGACATCTGAAAGTTAAGTTCTTCAAAACGAAGTGAGAAAGCGTTCACTGTTCTTTTGAGTAGAAGCTGCGTGGGGCTGGTGAGAGCTGCTTGGAGCTGTATTCAGAGGGAGAAGAAGGATACTGCTCTTCACATACTGCATTGCACAACAGCAGGACTCCTTGCATGGGATAGTTTGGGCAGTGGGTTTGTGTTGGATGCTTAAAGTTCAGAAAGCAGTTAGGGAAGGTCAAGGAATTAAAAAGTATATCACAGACCATCGATTTGCAGAGCTGACTCTTCCAGCACAGGAGTTCTTGGGGTCTGGGAAGGTGTTTCAAGGTGGTATCTCTGTCTGCTTTTCCATCCTTCCAAACTTAAGGAACAGGGTGACGATTGCCTTAGCATCTGTCTGCCATCAGTGGATCTCCAGAGGGCAATTTATATTTTGGTTGGTACTTAGGCATAGTTACTGTGCAATGGAGGTTCTGCTGCCACAGTGCCTTCTCCAGGGTGGACAGTCCTTCAGTGGACTGTAGTTATTACACAGAGGTGTGAAATATGTTCTCAGTGAAGTGGTTTACTGCATGTCACTAGAAAGGTGGATTTGATGAAGCTAGAGCTCGCAGTCTCAGATTGTGACTCTTTCTGTGAATTAGAACCAGATTTCTGATTTGGTCGCTTGTATGCAACCCAGCGAATATATCATAAAGGATGGAAACAAAATTAAATGTGTGATATTTTCAAATACTGTGCTACTGGTTTGATAATGTATTTGTTGAAAAATGTAATAATAGAATTATAAGAACTCCACCTTTGGAGAAATGAAAAATCAAAGAATTGGTTGAACCTCTCTTGGAATATGCAGGATGCTTGTGAGACTAATAATTAACTGATGTCCCTTGTAGAAAAATACCCTCTGGCGAAGAGTTAAATGTAAGTTTTCAGGAACTTCTATGTATCTATATTAGTTGAAATATCTTACTTATTAGATGTTCAGTATAATATACTTTCTTATTGACAGGTAAGCTAACCAGGGGAATTTATGGCAAGTGTTGGCTTAAAAAATGACTTCATTTTCTAAAAAAGCCCTTACTCTTCCTACTCCCCCATGAATCCTTTGCTCAGTCCTTGAACACCAAAGCAGGACCCATTCTGTGGCCCACTTGCTGAGATCTGTTTGTGACTGAGCTAATTACCCAACAGTATGTGAATTTACATCTTGATAGTTAATTATTTTGTATATGCCATGTACTGTAGTTTACACGTAAGTATTGACTGGAAAGCAAAATATTCCTCCACAGTAAAATTGACTACAGGAGGTTGTAGTGAGGTGGGTGTTGGTCTCTCCTCCCAAGTAACAAATAATAGGAAATGGCCTCTTAATTGTGTCAGGGGACGTTTAATCTGCATATTAGGAAATATTACTTCACCAAAAGGATTGTCAAGAATTGCAACAGGCTGCCCAGGGAAGTGGTTGAGTCACCATCCCTAGAGGGGTTTAAGACATGTAGATGTGGTACTTGGGGACATTGCTTACTGGTAGACTTGGCAGTGTCAGATGTATGGTTGCACTTGATGATCTTAAAGGTTTCCAACCCGAATGATTCTGTGATACTGTATTCTCTCATCTCAGAAGCAGGATGCTCTTCTCTCATTATTCAGCTTCCGGGGGGGGGGGGGGGGGGGGTTTGGTCATAAGGTGACCTGTTATGTATTAACATCACTTATCCCTGTCGCCAATAATGCTTATGCAATTGCAGTCTGAATACTAATCCTGAAATATAGTTTAGGCATCTTTTGTATTCATGATATACTTTATAAACCTTTTTTGTTGCTGGTGATGTCAGCAGAATCTCTCTGTTGAATTATGGATTAGACACTTAAACAAGGTCTGTGTATTGTTACACAAGTCAATTCTTTCAGGTTTCTCCTGAAAAAAAAATGAAATAAAATGTTTGTTTGGCAGTGGAATTGAGTGAACACCTGATAAATAAAATTCAGTTTTGAATCATGTACCTCTATCTAACAAGATGAAAATATGAAACATGAGGTGTAGGTCCAACAGACCTTTCTGCTGGCAGCCAGAGAGATTTTCTGTATCAGTAAAGAGAGAATACAAAATTCAGAGAAATTTCCACTGACTCTGATGCACTTTTTTAAATAGTTTTTCCTGCAGGTGTTAGTTTTAAAACATCTGTTTGTCCTGGTGTTTCTTTTCTCAGCATCTTGAATCGTAGTTGAGATGAGGCTACAAGACCAGTTGGGGACCACCAGACTTGCTGGTTTAGCAATTACATCTGGTTTTATTCCAAATTATGGTTTTGTCCAGCTGTCTTTTAAAACCATTTCTGTCAGTTGCTAGGATACATTTCTAAAAGTGGAAACAGTTTACACAGCTTCAGTATGAAAAATCTTTGTATTTCACTTATTTCTTCATTACAAGGCACTGCGGAAGTTTACCAAACTCTCAAAATTGTCACACAATCCTGTTTCTTTGTTTTTTATAATCAGAGAAATACAGAGCTGATTAAATGCATCTTGCTTTGTCTACTATTATTACTCCCCTTGCTGAGCTTCCCAGTGGCATTATTCAGATGGATAGTTTGTCAGCTCAGTCCTGACCACGGCCAGTCTTGCAACCACTGCTGGACGAGGTTGTTCTCATCGAAGTCAAGATGAAACATCTCCCTTTCGTGCATGCGTGTGTATATCTGCACTCACTACTTTACAGATATTTCTGATATTTCAGATTGTGAAAGATGAGATCAGATCATCTGAAGCAAAGTCTAACCCACACATTTTCTGAAGGAAAATATTGAAGCTTTAGGTAAACAACTTGAAATCTGTGTGAGGGATGGATTGAAGAGACAGTGCAGACTAGCCAAAAGGCATATGAGTTCTGCATAATTTTTAAATTGCTACTTGCCAAAATATGATCCTAAGGATCAAGTCTTCTTCAGTTTATAATAGCTGCTGTGACTTGCGGTGTCTTATATTGTTAGGTTTTCTAAAACATGAAGGGTGTTTCATGTAACAGTGGTCTTTTAATTGTAGAATCTATACAATAGAAGTATTTTTTTCAACATCTGAATCTATTTGTTCATCTGCTGCTTCAGGCTCACTCTTCAGGTTTTTAATCTGAAATTGATTTTATTTCGGTGGTGTCAAGTACAAGGGGAGGCTGAAGAAAGAATTGGCTTTTAAATTTTAAAAGAATTTTTCTTAAATGGTAGTTCCGAGATTAGTCTCCTTAGCCACTGTTGCATTTCTTTCAAACAAGCCCAATAGGCAGTTAAATAACTGCTATGGACATAATCAATGATAAGATTATATTGAATGCCTGCAGACTCCACCAGAAAGGTCTAAGGGAAAACCATTTAAGTTGAAACACAACATAGCATTTAAATCCTAGCATGAGAAGCAGCCAGACAAAGGGGACATAGATCGCTGTTTGATTACCACCATAGAAGAATATTTGAAAAATTAATATTAGAACATTGGTAATTGAAAGCATTTAGAAGTGTTAATACCTTCCTTTCCTTTGATTAAAAAGGTCGTTGACAGAAAATAGCTGTGTGGTACGTGGTACCTCCAGCAAATGTGGGAGTGATGGCTGCAATGTGCTCAGGTCTTTGTGCAGCTCCTGCAGGTGTCAGACAACTGGACTCTCAAGGGTTGTACAGAGCTTCTTAAAATTTCACAGTGGCCAGAAATGCACATTTGTTTATAAAAGCTTATAAAAGTAGCTGCATGGTTGATGAATTAGTTTCATCCTCTAACAGTTTTTTCAGGTGCAGCATTTCTGTCTTTGGTGTTTCAAGGCAACCTGAAGTTGTGCTAAGTACACAAAAGTAACAATCAATCAAAAGGGTTTAAGCCTTATGTATCTTTTTCTGTTGTCCAGGGATAATTTCTTTGTCCTGACAGCAAGGAATCCTACAGGCTATAGACATGTATAAGCTATCCCATATGACCATGACCTTGGAGGAGAAACCTGCATGTGGCCTTGGTGCCATTTGCATCTTGCTGTGGGCATTGCTCTGAGGACCATCTCTTCATTTTGACTTACCAGTACAGTGGTAGAGCGGCATAAAAGAAAACATACTAGAGTGAGGAATTAGGCTTATAATTTTTTTTCCTTAGGAATATACTATACCTTTTTCAGTTGCACCTCCTGGCATTATAATAGAAGATGAAATGTTTGCTTAGTTAGCACTTTCTTGGGGAGGGAGGAAAGTTAAAAGATTTTGCTTCTGTCAAGCCTAAAGTTTTGGACATTTAAATAGTGATACAGTTGGCAATAAGTGAAATCCATCACGTGGATGCTAATAGAAGCAAGTACTGGTAAAAGCAAAGGGAAATCCACAGATAATCTGAATGCTGCAGAAGAATGGAATGGAGAAAATTATGATCCTGAATCAGGATCATAGGTGCTATTTGTTCTTGTCTTTATATCATGGTCTTGGTTAGGTAATGAACTTTTCCATCTCCTCATTATTGTGGGAGTGACCTGCCACTCAATGTCATTCCTAATCTCTCACTGTGTCACAGTGAGGTCTTGCTGAGCATGTGGATAATGTAAGTTATTATACACCCTCCTTTCCTCCTTTCTGTGAGTTGAGGTTCTGGGGGAAAAGCGTGGCTGCTTCTTGATGTTGTTCTGCGTGAATACTGAGCTCTAAGGAGAGACAAGATCACAGCACCGTCTTTCCTCAGCAAATCCATTAGTAGGATCTCTTGCCTTTATTCAGCCACCTATTTACTCCTGACTGGTAAAGTGAAAAATTCGTAATGTAGTTGATATTTGAAATTGACCCAAATGTTCAAGTGTTAATGTAGGGTAGAACGGGCATGAGAAGACAAGATGTGAGATTCCATTGCTTTGCACATCCCCCTCATACACCTATGGAGTGTGTGGTTGTGTTACTCTTATTTCCTTGGGAAATCAAACTAAAATAATGCCAAATAGGAAATAAAAAACAGTTCTGTGACTACATAGTACTTCTTAGGGGAAAAACATTATCTACGTTTTCTGGATTACCAGAGTGAAACTGCAATAACCCAGTAGTTAACAACTATAATTTAGATGTATTTTTTTTAACGTAAATATGACTTATTTGAAGTATGTTGAATTAGGAAACTCATGAATAAATATGTTGACATAATCAGAATTATATGGCTAGGAATTGACCTACTTTGCATGACAGATGCTTGAGAATCCCCCAGCTAATAGCATACTAACCTGGCATAGCAATGCCCTATCTTATATTACACTAAGCTGCATACAGACATTAAATTATTAGATTGTTGGGTTTTTTTCACGGCGATTAGACACAGCCAATTTTGTTTGTAAATGAATAAGTTATAGGCAAGTTATCGAGGAGGTATTGGAGTGCAGTCCAAAGGAGGACTTGCACATCATTCTAAGTGTTTTCAGCATGTTCTCAAAAAATACTGTTAGAGGTAGAAACAGCCACCAAAGCTTGATGGTATGAGCCACCAAATAACGAGTATAGCACCGAGTAGTCTTGCGCCCCTCATCAGATAAGCACAACTGCAAGAGGAACAATAATGTTTTAGAAGTCTGGTAATACTTTTATGATATAAATGGAATCTATTTTTTCCCCTGAGGTTGCTCTTTATGCTTGTGTTCATTTTATCTATACATCTTTAAAGTTAATACAACAAGGATATTGTACAGATTAATTCAATAAAGAATTTTGACCTAAGAATAAAACAATCTTGACCTCCTTTTGAGTTTGTGCAGAATTTTTTTTGAAATTAACTTTCTTTATTATTTAAAGAAGCACAGGTGATGGAACAGTTTTAGTGCATGTTTGAACAGAATACAGTTTTCAGACTTCATAAATTTTTGTTGTTCAAGTGTAGCAGAAGAAATAGTAGTGCTTTTATTTGTGAAATACCATTGGTTTGTATTTGTAATAGAAGAAAGGTACCTTTTATCTTGGCCCAGTTATAGTGAAGAAAACCATCCTCTCTTAATTCATGCAACAAAATATAACATCATATTCAGTTCCATTAGTTCCTTTATTCACTTCCCATTTTTCTCTGTTTTTAAAGAACTTCTGTAGAGGAAGTCAGCTTCTTTCACAATTTTATTCCCAAGGTCTTTGGAGGATTATGGTTTTGCTCTCCTGTAATGAACTCTCATTACCACCAAGAGTGGCTTCTGTTTCCTTCTTTAAATGGTCTATCTTGTTCCATAGAAATATTCTTGGTCTTTGCGTTCAGGACAAATGTTTGTGTTGCTGTAAAAATGGGGCATTTTACCTTTTTCTGAGCAGAAACACCAGCAGAAGGGGTGTGAGCATCTCCTATGGTTCCTAGGGTCAGGAAGCACATCTGACAGAGGTGATTATTTGGCTGGGTTAGTTACAGTCATCCTTTTCAAGAGCTTCTCTCTGGCTTGCAGGGAGCTTAGAAGGAGGGTTGTTAGCGATTTCTCTCTACTCACACTATATCTTCCCCCGTTCTTTAGGTGAATAGCTGTGAAACACTTGACTAGTATTAAGGCTGCTCAACAAATTTGTTAAAGTTGGTAAAAATGTGGGTAGCACTAAACACACTGCTTTGGTCTTTTCTCCTATTTCCCCTCCTATACTGATGGACTCTTCGAACTCAGACTTTCTAGGCCAGCTTGGCAAGCCTTGTGCACTTACAATTCAACCTGTTGACCCAGTGTCTTTAAAAAGCGTCTCAACTTTTCCTCATTGAGTAATTTCCTTTCCTCTTGCATTAATCAGGTGGGGGTTGCCAGTTTGTTATTGTTGTATCTTATTACATTCCTAACAATACTCTGTCTCATTTCCGGAGTATCATCTGAAACAGTTTGGTTGCTTGACACCTGATCAATATAGTTCCAGAAACAGAACAGTTATCTTGATGGGCAGTTCCTCTGTGGCATTACACACACAACAGATGTAGAAACCCCTGTTTCTTACCTCTGGAATTTGTTATGGCATGGGGGTATTTGAATTCTTATTAATGTTTTGCCCAAGGGTGATTGCTGGCAGTAGTCTTGTCTTTTCTGCCTCGTGCTGCCACTTTGACAATAGGAACAGCAGCAGGAGGCAAAAATGAAAGGACCAGATTGAAAGAAGCACTTTGCCACTGCTGTAATTTTGAAATTGATGGTGTTTTTTTAGCCCAAAGTATGAGGAAAAAAAAACTGCTTTCCTCTTTGTCTCCTATTGTTTTTCCAACAGGGCAAGACATTCTCTGCTGTTGGAGAGGCAGTGGGAGGCCAAAATGAAAATCATTTTCTTCCTGAAAGATGGGATAGCAAAATGTGAACTGTTTCAGCAGGGAAATAGCAGTTTGGTTTTTTGATTTTTTTTTTACTGCTGTATGGTGAATACTGGTATTTCCATTTGCCCATGGAAAATAAATAGAAGCTGCTTTTCTTATTGAATTAATGTGATCATAGGATTATTTCTACAAATCTGTTTACTGTGTGTTTTTAACAAGTCATTTTTGTTCTTTTCCTTTTTCTGTGTGAGAATAGGCTTCATAAGGTGGATATATAATTCGCCTTCAAGGCTGTGTGCTGCCTGTAATGCCATGAGCTTTGAGCAAGCTTTCTAAGCCAGAAACTCACAGGTCTGCACAATCCAGAACTGTGTTGTATACCAATATCATCAAGTAATAAATCCAGAAATAACTATCAGTGCTACTAATTCCATAGGAAGAATGGTGCAGAGTGGTTCTGCAGCTCCACTGTCACATTGGTGACATGGTTGCCATCACAGTGTGATGCATGATGCAGCCTGCTGTGATCTACTGCATCAGCTTTGTAGTTGTTTTAAGTACTACTAGCATGAGTATTTGACAAAATGAAAGCTCTATATTGACACAGAGGCTCAAAGAGAAGAGTTGCAGCCTTGATATGGCCCTGTGATATACAGCTGTGACTTCATCCAGTGTGGTGCGCAGTCCCATTTCTGTGCGTGCACGCAGCACTGATGCAGTAGGAGACTAGGATGTGGACAAGAGAGGGTAAAGTGCAAATCAATGAATGTTTTTGTCTTCCTGTTTTAGCTGTTATGGGCTATTGCTCTTTTCTTTGAGGACGTTAGTGTTTGTAATTAGTTATCTTGAATGGAAAGATTTTTCTCGTACTGAATGCATGAGAAATTTGGGAATGTTAATCAGCAGAGCATAACCTTTTCATAACTTGCTCTTTTAATAGTCTGGGAGAATTAACATTTATCTTAGGTCAGCACAAGAATCTGGCATTTGTATGAAGTGAACTGATTCTCCACCCTTTCTTTTTCTTTATACATAACAAAACCTGAACTCTTTGATAGACTCATCAACAGAATGTATTTGTAGGCTTTGAAGTGTAAATTGTGAATTTGTGTGTCTCAACATGACTTTGGGGTGCCATGTGTAAGCACGTGCACGTCTGTGTCCTGTATTATTTAAAGTCTAATTAAAATTGTTCCTGGAAACTACATACTCAAATCCAGATATGGGTAGACACATAAAAGCAGCTGATTTTTTTTAATAAGTTCTGAGCACTTTTAGTTCTTGTAGGATTAAAGAGAGTTGGGGGAATTCAGCAATTCTGCAAATCTTGTTACATGTCACATACCAAAATAATTACTTAGATGCTTATCTTAAAATGATCAGTTTTCCTAGCATTAGCTAGTTTTTCACCTGCTTTAAGGAGGTTGGAAGGAAAGGCAATTCTAATTTGCTTTTCTTTTCTCCCAAATTCAGTTTAGGTTGGGAAATGTCACATTCTGGTGTAATTTTGCAGCACCATTTGGACAGGCAAATTCTTGGTAGTTTGTAAGCCCTTTATGGAGATTTTCAGCAGTAGTTGGTATTTACTGGCTGCCAGTTTAGGGCTGTTTTGCTTGAGTATCTTAGTGCAGCTGTAATGGGTCCCTTGGTTTTCAGAGTGTTTGCGTTCATACCATGCCTTGTCCAATTGCAGTACACGTGTTTACACCAATTAAGGATCACTGTGAAAACAATTACATTTTCTTAGTGATCTTGTCTGAGAAGCAACCGGTTTCATACTGACATTCAGGTAAGCAGGTGTAGAATGAACTGGTTGGTGACCCTGTTTTCCCAGGGGCTTTATTTACTTGTCAGGCTGCTTGATTTAAACATTTACTCCAGCTTTGAACAAAGTTTACTGAACTATCTTCTTTCTTTTTAAAAGAACAATCCACAGACATATGTCCTCTCCCTTCCCCTCTAGCTGTACAGAAAACATCATTTTTGTTCTTAATCTCTTAAGAGCAGAAAATGGACCACCAAGGTTTCACTTTTGATTGTTCCCTGCGGTTTACTGAACGAGGCTGGTAGCCCAAACCAAAGTGTTATTGTAGTGTTTTATTTCAATTTAAACAGTGTAGAATTTGGGATTTTAGCTGCTTCTGCGTCCAGCCTGGCACTTTACAAAATGGCTTTCGCAGATTTATGAAGACTTACATGGTACAGAGGCTGCAAGGAAGTTTAATTATGTTCAGCTTTTGGTCATTTCTGTGTCTGAGGATGTGGCCATATACTGTCATCTCAAAGACCATCTCAGAAAATAAAATTGATCAGTAAGCCTTCTGGCTAAAACTAAAATGAGTCCTTTGTCATCTGCCTGTGGAGCATATGTGCTCCATCACTGCCATCTCCTGTGTGCTCGCCTCAGACTCTCCATCACTAAGAATTGTCCAAAATTTTAATCAAACATTATTTAATACTGAGACCTTCTCTGTAAATAATTGAATTCTTCTCTTGACATAGTCACACATGTTTCTTCATACTATAAAGAAATAATTTATTCTAGTCCACACAGATGATCTGCTTTGGAGACAGAAAAATGTACATCTTGTTTCGTATTAGCTTGTGTAGATTACAAACTGTTAAGATAAAAATGTGGCAAGTGCAATTGCTGTCACCTTGTGAATGACATCTCTGCTTATAAACTTCTGATCAAAGACAGCAAGTAATATGTGAACGTCTTATTTACTTACATAGGAAAGTTGGTTCTAAGAAGGAAGATGTGTAGGTGTCTTCAAGTACGGTAATTCACAGGCTAATAATGCCAGAAGCCGTAAAATCTCTCAGTTGGAGGTTACTGTGAATAGCAGTGCTGAACAATCGGGAAATACTGCTGAGATGATAGTCTGAATGATGATTGAGTTTTCCTGGAGAGCCCTTATCTGTGTTTAAAATTGTAGGTAATGGTTTTAAATTTAATGGTAATAGAAGTTTGTTGAGCCTTTAGAGTGGTTTCTGTTTCCTTCTTTAAATGGTTTATCAGGTTCCATAGAAATATTCTTGGTCTTTGCGTTCAGGACAAATGTTTGTGTTGCTGTAAAAATGGGGCGTTTTACCTTTTTCTGTGTAGAAACACCAGCAGAATGGGTGGGAGGATCTCCCTCTATTTCCTAGGGTTAGTAGGCACACCTGATGGCAGCAAGGCCAGCCCATAGGAAGAGGTAGGGTTCTTGGCAGGAGGAGGTTTTAAAGGTAGTTTTCTGAGGTTTTATATTCCTGTACCTTGGCAATATCACTTGGTTAATACAGTAGACCCCAACAGATTCCATTTATTGACCCTGCAGCAAGCTGTCTGTAGCTGAGTAGGCTAAAAGCACTCTGGAACACATCTTGCAGACTTCTTAGGAGTTTATCGGTTAGTAAAAGGAAAAGTTTGCATCAAGTTGTACTCATATACTGTATCCAAGGGGTTTGTATAGGGTCCTGTATAGAAACGAGGTATTTATTCCCTATAAAAATGTAAAATGTTTTTTAAGATTATAATCCACCTCCATAAATAGATTGCATTTCACTGCATCGGTGGGTTTTTTTTCAGTTGCTAGGAACTAGCATTTATCAATGAAATAAAGTGTGAAATCCAAAGTACATCTTCATTTAAAAGGTAGCAGTGATTGATGTTGCAAGCAGATCTTGCTGCGAGTGTACTCTGGTCACTTGAGATGAATTACACATCTTGAAATTAAACCCTTAAGTAACACTGTTGTTGAAAACAGTTAAAAATGGCCAATTGCAAGAAAATCATTTGAGAAACATTGTTAGAAGAAAAGAAAGCTAGTGATAACAACAGAAGTTAAATTATATGCACACATAATGCTAGAGATAAGGCGTTTTCTTTTCTAAAATGTTATGTTAAAAAGGGAAAAATATTTTGTTTGTGTCAGATCTCTAGATGCAGCACTGTGGGTTTGGACAACCATGCTCCCAAAGACATGGACAAATACACGACCTAGTAATTCAGTTTTCTACCTCTAGCAGAAAAGTTAAAAAAAAATAGATTAACAGATTGCAGGATGATCTGGGAATTTCTGGAATTTTTTTTAGTTTTATAACCCCAGAAGAGCACACTGTACTGAACTTCGCCTGGAGAAAGAACTGAGTTCCTCAGAGATGTTGCGTTCTTGGTCTCAAGATCCATCCCCTTCTGTGATGGATAGTTGGGAGCCCTCTGCATCAGACTTGCAGCTCTGTGAAGCCATTGATAAAAATGTGCCATCAAGGAGAATAATCTGTGTGAGCTTTTCATGATTCCTTCATGAATTCCTGTTTAGTTGCTGCTGTACTGAAAGGTACATATAATTATGTATCAGTATTTTCTCTTTTACACCTGCTTATGTACTGCTTTTTATCCCTAGGGAAATCTGTAGTTGATTAAAATTACCGTGAATTTTCGTTAGATAATTGGTGCCAAATGAAGCTGTGCACCATGTGTGTATGCATATGTGCAAATACATAAAATTATGGATGCTTATATATATATGGACATGGCAACAAATATATGCACAGCTAGCAGCAAGTGTCTTTCACCTAGCAATTAATTCAGTAGTCTTCTGTGTGCAGCACCTTAGAGGGCATTATGTATCAGTGTTTTGTGTTTTCCACTGGGTTGGTGCTATAAAAATGCTAATTGTCCCCATGAACATGTAGGCTGTTTATAAGTGTGTATGTGATTGCTTTTCAGCCCTGTGAGATCTAAGGAGGTGTTATTTCAGGTTTATAATTTGAATGTGTGATGGATACAACTTTGACAGTTTATTAGTTAGAAAAGAACAGAAAACAACACAGTGATGTGTCATTCTTCACTGAATTGATTGCCCAGAGCATGTTATTGACTCTGCTGATAATATCATTATATATTTTACAGTCATAAAATCAAGAAATTCAGGTTATGCCCTGAGGGCTTTGCACATTTAAATAAAGGATATAGCCATTTCCAGGGCTATTGGTTTAGATTAGCAGGTGCTGTGACGAATGTGTAGTTTCTTATAAGAGCATACAGAAAAAGCAATAGTGTGGTTATTGCAGTGATGCTTTAGTTTATTTTCTTTTTATGAAATACACTCACTTACGGATCCTCTGGGAGAATAAACAATATTTGCTCTAAATGTTAGCATATTAATACAGTGTTACCACAGTACTCTGTTAGGCTAAGAGCCGAAATCAAGTGTAATTCTTGATTTGTACCAGGAGTGTGGATGACTTCGCAAAATATTCGCCAAAATACACAGTGCCTGGAAATAAAGTCATAGAATAATTTAGGCTGGAAGGGACCTTTGAAACCTTGAGTGAGTTTCAGCTTGCAAAGTTACAAGCATTAGATGTTGTCAGACAACGTAATGCAAACACAAATGTCCCTCTTGATGTCGAAGAAAGGTTCCAGTGGCAGCTGGTATGCTGCTGTGGTGGGAACACCTTGAGAGCAGCTCCTCAGGGGAACACCTGCCTCTGGCACTCCACTTGGGCCACTTTGACCTGCATCTCCCACAACAGCTTATATTGCTCTTGGACTGTTTATACAGTCATATATTGAGACCGAATGCACTGGAGGTGCTTGGGTTGAGTGCTTGGGGTTTGAGTTCAGATCTCTGTCTAGCGTACTTGAGGGAATCTTAGTTTAATTAAGTTATATTGCCTTCAATAGAAATGATTGACTGTGATAAAAACCTTGTTTATTACTTCAACATTAGTGTTAGTGAGATGGATGAAATAACATTGCTGATCATGATGCTGAGCTTCTCCTTGAGGTGCAAGCTCAGAAGAATGTTGCATCACCCAGCTCTGGGGATTTATTATTGTCTTAAAAAACTAAGGAGGCCCAAGTCACAGCTCAGCAACAAAGTTCATGTTTTCCCACTTATGCAGGAGCAGTGGCTCCAACTGAAACACATATGGCTTAAAGGTGAACGGTGACATCTATGGAAATAGATAAAGTAATTACTCTTACATTTACATATTAAGAGCCTCTGAGGATTTAAAATCTATATTCTGCTAACAAAACATTTCTTTGTGTCAACAGTGCACAGTACAAATGATAACCTGTCTACCTTGAATTTGTGTGATGATGTTAGTGATTTTATTAGCTTTTACTTTTTTTTTTTTCAGTTTGGGGGACAAGAATCAAATTGTTTTAGTTTTGTTCGTAATCTAGTTCCATTTTGGATTGTAAAGATTGTCAATTTGTGAACAAATGCTTGGGATATTTCTTTGCTTATGAAAGCATTTTAGAAAAAACTGCTAGAAAATATCCATTAGTCTTGAAGTTAAAAAAAGCTTAATAGAAAAATTTAATTTAGGATCATTTTACAATGATCTAATAGTGCTGGTCCTCTGATGGGGAATGCTGGACAGATCCTTACCTGCACAGGATACAGTGGACAAATAAGATGAGCATCAGCTGCTCACCTGATATGTCTTTTGCAGCTGTGCTGTTCTCTGTAATCAAGAACTCTTAAGGTGTGATCTCAGGAAATGGATGCTCTGAAAAGAAACAGTTATCATTAAACTCATGCTTCTAATTCTGCTATAGAAAAAAATGATTTGAGACCTCAAGCTTGAGTTTTCCAGAAAATCATCTTAGTTATTTTGTGAATGTCCCCTTTCCTGCCCTTGAGATGTTATTGGTGGTTTGAGGAAGGCAAGCTGAGAGTGTGAGCCCCAAGACACAGCTTTTCATTATTCAAATAAAACTGAGCTCTAGCTGAGCAGTAAGTGCAGCCCCACATCCAAGATAATCCTCCTTCCCGCAAGCTGGGACCGAGCAAGTACAGTGGCAGGGGGTGGCTGGAGAGCTGAGTGTGACGGCAGGTCTCCACTGACAAAAACAGGAGCTGCGGAGGAGAAAAAATTGACTCTGCTTGTTACATGGAAAGAAAGAGGCAGCACTTTCCTGGGCAGGTTTCTGGCACAGGCTCAGCTCTGGTTTAGCAGGTATTGCCCCTCACCCTCCTATGAAGCATAAGAATTACAGCCTCGTAATTCAAGCATCTCGTGTTTGTTTTCTTATCTTTTATTTATTTTCAAACACAGAAAGAACCTTGTTCAAAAACTCTCACTAAAAAAGAAAGCCCTTTTTTCGTTTTGTTTTAATGATGAGGTGTTTATGAGTGTCTGAACTACCTGCCTTTTAAGTGTCCAGTGTGCAAATGAAGTATTGCCTTGCATAAATCTGACATCTTATGAGTGCTGTAAAATCAACCATACTGATGGTGTTTGTCACATGGCAGTTTTCTAATCAGGTAGAAAGGTTTTTTTTCAGGTTACAGCACCAAAATTTGGAAATACGATATGAGCATAGACTGGGAAGATCTGAATGTACACTGAGAAAGGGTGAATATTGCAGATTGCTGATGTGTAATACAGGGCAGTGTGTGTCTGTGTGTGTGCATGCATTCTTTATGTTTTTTCATGGGACATAAGCTCTGGGGTTTCACGGATGAATATGTAGTCTCTAGTAATTTGCAGTTTCTGCACAGTTTAAAATATTTACATCATTTTCAGGTTGATGATTTTTCCTAGTCATTTATCCCAAAAGCACTTTATCCTACTTAATCTGGGTCATAATTGACATGGGACTTGTGCGTAAGCAAACACAGCTATACGTTGTGTTTGAATGGGCTATTAATGTCAGGGATTTAGCTACATGCAGCAAAATAGATCATGGGTTAAAATGAGTATAAAACTCTTAAGTGATGAATGCAAGTTTACTATCGTCTCTTGGACCCAGGAAGCACTCTTGAACACTTCCATATTCATGCTATTAGCTAACAGCTGCTTTCAGCCATAATGAAGACATAAGGTTGAAAATTGTTGGCAGAAAGCTGTTGGAATTGGATTTTATTTACTGCAAATCAACAGGATATCTTTGCAAGAGTGAAAAACATACAGAAAAGTCCATTGTTATTGTTGAAATTGTGTTTCCAGATGTTCTCCCTTCTGCCCTACTCAGGAGCTGGAACTGGAAAGTATTTTTCCAGTGTTTCTAGCTGAAGGTGCCAACATCTGCCCTGGCATTTCTCTGGGAAATGGGATTAACACTATTTTGAGTTTCTGATTTATCATTTGAGTCTCACTAGACCTTTTTCTTTTCTTTTTAAAACAAAGTGTAGGAGCCTGAGCAGAACAGAATTAAGGGAAACATTTGAGTGGCTGCTAAACTATCACTGCAATACTTAAATTAGCTGCCTTATTTCTAAAGGTCTAGTATTTTTGTCCTCAAACATACTCAAAGATCACCATAAGTTTAAAATAATACTTTTTTTTATCATACATTTTATGTATGATAAAAGCTCTCTCGCTTTTCCTATCATGGTGTTCTGAAACTTTCAGTTCCTTAGTTTTGAACCTAGTTTATTTGTCCATTTGATTAGTGTGTAACAAAGTTGACCCAAGTTTTGACAGCCGAAGAAGGTGCTTTTAATAGAAATGTAAAACAAAATACCTTTTTCTCTAAAAGCTCTGTACCCTTGCTTATCGAAAACCAGCTGCCCAGAATCAGGTTTTATTAATATTTTGTGCTAGAATCTGACCTTTCAAATAGAAATAAGCTTTGGAGAAAACGCAGGCCAAAATTCTCCAGTACTAGATCATTATGTGTGGTTCATTTGTAGCAGGTTCTAGCTCTTTGTTCACTTTTGTACAGTAACTAGAAGGATGGGACAAAATCTGTGACTACAGCTCCTAGGCAGTACTAGGATATATTTTATCAACATCAGTCCATGTTTAGGCAGGTTTTCTGGTGGAATCTGTTGAGTCCAAGAAACTTCAGATTCTTTAAAATCTCACATATTTTCTTGCTTCTCTGTGCCTTGGATGTTGCTTGTTTGGTTAGTTGTTTGGTTGCAATTATTTACAATTCTCTGATATTTTTTTGAGATCCTAGCAAGAAATTCTACAGACAACTGAAAAATTTATCTTTAATCAATTTTAGGAAGACTGATTCACTAAGGTATTTTTTCCAGCTAAGACACAATACCAGCTCTTCTGCAGATACTTGAGGAAAAATTCTTCCTGATAAAGCTGTCTCTTGCATGCATTGCTGTAGCGTCATCGTCATCTAGTTCAGTCTAGTCTGAGCATCATAATTTATGTATGTTGGCCTTATCAGCGCTGTGCTATCTTATTGCCAATTGCCTTTTTGTTAAGAAACATCTTGTGACTTCTTTTAAGGTGCTCAGGGTGAGCCTTTGAGAGTTGATGTTGATGGTGGTTTTCTCTGTATATGTCTATAAGCAGAAATAATAGAACAAGGTGACAGTATTTTGTGTGAGGTTCAGAGCAGCAACATTCTATAGCAAATAGCATAATTTGTTTTTTCATCATTCAAATGGTAATAGTGTAAATATTGCTGATCCAGTTAGAAGGCAATAGTAGTGTGTTTCTATTAGAGTCTTGTCTGCACAATGAAGAATTCTCAAGTGTATTTGGATTAAAACAACCCATACAGATCAGAAGTATTCAGTTCCATGAGATCTGATTTGGGCTTATCTTATTTCTGTAAACCTAATTTGTGTGCAAATTCGTGCAGAAGATTTTGTATGGCAACAATTTCACTGTGAATTCATTTAAGGTAGTAAGGTCAAAAGGTTTTATTGAACTAGTACTTTTCTTCCAGTTTTGTTCAAATGTTCACATATTTAAGTATTGAGGAGGGAGTTAGATCTAATTTGCCTTTTCCACTTAATTGCAAGTATTTATTTATTTATTTTCCTTTGCACTCATGCAAATTTCTGTATTTCCCTTATGTCTTTTCAGGTCAGGATCGCAGTGAAGCCACTTTAATAAAGAGGTTTAAAGGTGACGGTGTCCGATACAAAGCAAAGCTCATTGGGATAGATGAGGTTTCTGCTGCACGAGGAGACAAGTTATGTCAAGACTCCATGATGAAGCTCAAGGTGCAGTGAAACTTTTCATGTTTAATATTATGGAGTCAGGGGGAGACAATTTCAACTTGAACTTTTACTCATTCTCCTTTCATGACGCCGAGTCACACTGGTTAATTATGTATTGAAATCAGTCAATTTTACATGAACTCCTGGCTTGTATTGCTTATCCCAGTTTAATTTTAATACATTATCTCTGAGTTCAGTAGTTATTAATGATTGACACTATTGCAGTTTGTCTACAAATTATAAACAACAGATCTGCAAATTGAATAATTTTATTATGCAAAAGGGAAGGTAAAGTGGTATGAAGCAAAATGATATATCAGAACATTTTATATGATGATGCTAATCAAGTACAGCCCTGCCTTTGTCTGTTATTTCCTCTCGGGACAGGCAGGGGTGAGGGATGGTGAGTGACATTTTGTGGCATAAGTAGCCAGATACAGGAACAACTGATGTCCTCACTGGGAGGAGGAGAATATCTTGTACCTGTAGTGGAAGGGTTGGTGGGAAGACATGGCATAGCAGATTTTGGATAGACTGCTAACTTATAGAGTATATAGAGCCCTGAAAGTACCGATTAGTATAGAAGGCTGGACTTCCTGGAGCCTGATAGACATTGTTCTCTGCCTCACTGTTTTCTTACAAACCTGAAGGAACACAAACACACCCTATAGGAAGCATTCTTTATGTGGCCCTGGAAGATGCAGAAGAGCTGGAGCGGTTAAGAAGGAAGGATAGGCTGTGTTTTCTTGAGTGGCCATTGGTTTCCCATCTACATTATAGGGTTCCAAGCTAGGTCAAGAAGTAAACCCTCTGCAGCAATTTTCCCATTGGTTTTTTTGTTTGTTTTTTTTTCTTTCCAGTCCTCTTCTCAGCTCTCTACCAAGACAGCTGATGGATTTCCTATTACTAATATTTTCAGGAGGAGAAATTACTCAATAGTGTCTGTTACACTACCAATCAGCAGGGTTTCAGTCCAGAGGAGCTGGGAAGAATAAATTAGTCTAGAAGAAACAGCAAAGGCTGATATGCATCTTATGGTTCAACAATCCAAAAAAAAGATCTGGTAGATAAATTTACAAATCAGTTACGAACATTTTATGAGAAGCAAAACCTAATCTGTTCTAAAAGGTGCACTGTTGATTTATCACATCTGCCACAATATTCCTGTCTACTTAATTGAATGCTGGGTATTTCTCATAGTTCCTAGAAGCAATCTAGGAGAGTTATAACTGTTCCGCTGTTCAAGCCTTTCTGTCTTTACTGTTTCCATGTCTCCCAGATGTTCAATATGTGTTGCATAGTGGTAAGATTGATATAAACAGTGTTGTGAAATGACTAAAACTGTTGTGGGAAAAGAGGTTTAGAAATTTGTGTTTGCATGTAAGACAGCATAGGATGAAGTTATGGGCCCTGAAAAGCTAGTGTCTAGCAACATGAATTTTAAGGCTAGGCTTTGGAGTGCCTTTTGACAAATGATTCCATTTTTTTCTCTTTAATTTTCATATCTGGGTAATGAGAACCATGACCTCATGAAAGTCTTAAAACATAAGCTAGTAGTTGTTAGAACATGTCAAAATTGTAAAGCACCGGATAAAAGCTAAATGTTTTCACTTATTGATCAGTGCAATTGATTACATTTGATGATAGTATAGTGCTGTTTGGTCAGGGCAGGCTCCTGAGACAGTGGAAACAGGAGTTTCTCTTAAACTTATGCTGTGGGAGAAGAATACATGAGATGTATGTAGGCACATTCATTTATGAAGTAAAAACCTGAGATCTGGAAAACCACCAACCCTTGGAACCATTTTATTCAGCAAAAGTGTAGTTTGATTTTGAAAAGAATATTTTTCTGCCACAAAAAAAGTGCTGTTTGCTTATTTCAGATAAGTGTGCCCATGAAGTCAGCTAAAGTTATTGTCATTTAGATTTTTTCTTTAAAAACAAAACGTAACATCCTATGTCTGGGAAGAGTATGCTAGAAGCAACCTTCAACTTCTATGAAAACAATGTTCATGGAGGATTAGCTAGCAGGGGTTTGAAGTAGGAGCATATTTGAAATGCTGTCTGGATCATGTAAAGAGATGTGTTACCTTGAAAAAAAGGAGGAAACTAAAAGTAGTAGGGGCACTGTTCCAGGGAAGTCCTTATGTTTTCCTTCAAAAGTAGTAAATTGTCCACAAGCAAATCTTTGTGCTTGGCTATGGCACCTAGAAGAGTTATGAAGCTGGCTAAACTCTTCTTTGTTTCGACAGGGAATTGTTGCTGCGGCTCGTTCGAAAGGAGAACATAAACAAAAAATCTTCTTAACTGTCTCCTTTGGGGGAATAAAAATCTTTGATGAAAAGACAGGGGTAAGTAAAATAACCGTGTGATGGAACAAAAATTGAGTCTTTTCATGAATGTTTCTGTAGAAGTATTTCCTGACTGGACAGTAATTTCTCACCAGTGTAAGCACACATGAGGTATCTGGCAAGCTTGGTGAAGGGTTATCTTAGAATGGTTTGGGCTGGAAAGGACTTTGAAGATTATTGAGATCCTGCTATGGGCAGGGACATCTTCTACTGGATCAGGTTGCATAAAGCCTCATCCAGCCTGGCTTTGAACACCTCCAGGGATGGGGCTTCCATGACTCCGTGTATCGGAACAAGCCATTAGGTGACTGAGGTACAAAGTGTAGCATGAGGTTTATTGTAAAGCATTGTAGAGGATACTTCTGCAGAACCGCTTACTTCAGTACACAGGTGGTCCTTGCATGCATAAGCACTCGCAGTTCTGAGTCCAGAATGTAGCAAGAAGGGTTTATTTTCCTTCTGCCAGATAAAAATTACTTCTTGCATGTATCAGCCCACTGGTTTTATCAGTCCATGGTATGTTTTTTCACATCCAGCCTGGCCCCCACTGCACCAGTCATCTGGATGCTGCTTAAGAGTTCTCAGCAGTGCCAGGTGGCTTTTGCAAGTCTAATGACGAAGTATTAGATTAGAGGCTAGGATGATCTTGAATTGGACCTCTTGTGTTATAGGAAACTGAGTGGGAGAAAACAAGATGCAACAGGGAGTTGCAAACAACTCCAGGAGACTAAAGCTGCCTGAACTAGAAAGAGAAATGCAAGGGCACTGGGAGCTTGGGAGCTCCTGGGAACGGCACACCCTTAGCTGGGATTGCCCTGAACATGTCCATGGGGAATCCTAAGAATTTCTGTCAGGTCCATAATGGCACATGAATGCAGTTGTAGTCAGCACAATGTAATATACTCCTATAAACAGCAGTGATGGCCTTTTGTGTGGTATGTTGTAACTGTAACAATGGAGTCTTTTGTGTCGTCAGTGGTAGAAAAAGTAGGTGTTGTATCAAAATCTAAGTACAAAATATTGGAAAGTTTGAGGATGCTGCTTGAGGCTGCCAAGCAGCAACTCATCCAGTAGCATTTTGTTGATAAAGTTGCAGAACATTCCCATGCCTTATGCATTTTTTGCCACTGCAGTATCATGTTTGATTTTTTAAATTGCTGTGAAAGGAGAAACCTAAGCAAAATATTATACTACTTAGATATAAAGCAACAACACACACTGTTTTAATCCTAATTAAGAAGAATTGTACAGCAGTTTAAGCTCTGTGTTGAATTTTAAAAAGCTCTTGATTTAATCTTTTGAAAGATTAACTATTTAACATGGTACCAAAAATAAAACCCTACTGATGATAGATGAAATTATCTTTGCCAGTTAATTTATATTATTAGAAAATCAATGTCATTGAGCTCACTGATACATAATACAAGTAGTTAGTGATGAAAAGCTCATTTGGAGTGTGTTGTGTACAGCATATGTTAAGTATTCATACAGAAGCAGTGTTTAAGAGAACAGGGCTGAGGTTACAGCCGGTGCTCAGATGACAGGCAGTGTCGGGATTAGGGCTGCCAGTGCAGTTGTTGGGTCCTCTGAGAAATAGGCATTAGGATAGTACTTAGCTATGCAATGACACACCTCTTTTTGGCCACAGAATTCCAACTTCATTCAGTGTGCAGAACAGAGTGTAATAGACTGAACACTGTGGTAATATTTTGTGTTCTTTTTCATCTGCAAATTGTTCAGAGGCCACAGTTACTTTCCCAAGACTAGTCTTTTCTTGGGAAAATAAGGAAGAAGAGAGAAATTTGTACTGTGGCACTTGTCTCAATGTTTTACAAACATGGAATTTATTTTCATAAAGAAGGAAAAGGGGATGCATTTAGAAACAAAGGTATGGTTTACCCAAATTTCCTTTCCTGCAGTCCCGCACACTCTCCTATCTGCCACTAGTGAGGCATGTTCAGGGACATGAGACCAAGTATCCTTCATTCCATAACTTTGACACCATGTATTATAAATCTGACATACTTATATCATCCTTATAGCTACCCTGTCACTCACTCACTGAGGCTTAGACTGAAACCTTTAAATCCACCTTCCAGATGTCTGCCCCTGAACTGCCAGAGTGATGGACAGGAATATTGAGTTGTCCTCTTGAAAAGGGTCTGTGACAGAAAGATGTGGGGAGCTTTCAACATCAGTTTTTCCATGTTTTTTTAGAAAGCAGGAGAATCAAGCTTTCCTTGCCAAGCTCTTGAAGCAAGAGTGCATGGGCTCTTCTGCTGTTTTTTCGCAGCTACCATCCCTCTGGCTTTTTCACCAATTTGGGTCTCAAAGTGTCCTAAAGTTTCTTGTTGAGCCACTCTACTCATAGATCTCTCTCATCCAGCCAGTGTCTGCTTTGCCAACCTAAAGTTGCCATCCCATTCCTACTAGTAGTCACATGCAATCTCAGCATCTAATATACACTGGGGAACAACAGCAACAGATTGTGGACAGACGCATAACAGTCTCTGGGCTCTCTGAGTCTGGAGGAGCACTCCTGTGGCAAGGTGCTTTCCACAGCACAAGAGACAAATATTTTGGGGTGATGCACTGTGTCTCATTCATATGGTTTTGGTTCTTCCTGGTATAATGCTAAGAGATGTCAGCTGTTGTAGTAATAAATAATACTATCTATGTAGTCTCATGTCAATGTCTGTGTAGTAAAGTCACCCCCAAATAAAGCTGCATTGCTGCTGTAATATGGACCCTGCTATAACGCAAAATAAGGATGATGCAATTAGGTGAGGCAGGACACTGATAATCCCATTCTTGATTTAGAAATAACAAGGAAAATACCACAAGCTGACAAAACTGGAAAGATACGATTGATGAGGCTGGCTTTTGTAATGGGAAGGATGCAAAAGGGATGGCAAAAAGGTTGTGTTCTGCTCTCACAGATCTTCTCGTATCCATATTAAACTTAAGAGTTTATAAAGTTTGGAGACTGATTCTCACATTCATGCAACAGGTAAAAAAAATATGCCCTTAGTAGGGAACAGCCTGGATAATCTTTCCTTTCCTTTTTTCTTCTTTAACAGCCCTCCCTGTCTCCCACAGTGCTTTCTCCCTAACTTGTGTTTCCATGATATTGGAATATCCAAAAGGATATTTTGGGCCACAGTGCTCATTTATTTCTTATTTGGAAAGGTTATTTACCTCTCTAGAGTGTCCTTCATTAATTTTGATCATTGGCTGGTGCTATCTTGTCTGCCACAACAGCAGTCTGATGTGATAGAAATTTTCTGGAAAAATGTAGGCTTCTGTATGTTTAGTATCTTGTAGGCTACTATTGGATTTTAATTTATCACAATAAAAAATCAATTTGTAGCTCAAAACCAGCAATTTTTTTTTAAATTGGCAGTGTCATAGCTGACTTCATACAGATGATTTAAGGGAATTGCTCCATAATTCATTACAGGTGAAGGGTTGTATTTGGGTTACTACTGAAAATGATAAGTAAAGTTTTTCTCCCTGTACTTTATAACTCTCTTTAATGTGTTCCAGACTTAATAGTCTTCAAAGAATATTGATTTTAATAAGGCTATTGTTCCAACCATCAGGAATTCTGCCCTTTGAGTAAATTTACCCATGAAGGAAATTAGGTTGAAGGTGGAATATCACTTGGGAAGAATTTATCTCACCTAGAAAAATACAAGAAGGATTTGCTGTGAGTTTGAACTGTAGATGCAGTACAATTTAGTTCATCTTCAGCACTGAGGTAGAAGTAATAACACTCCTCTCTTATAGTTCATCATTTTATTCTATGAATTAATCTAAAAAGATCCTTTCATACCACTTTTCAAATTCTTCTCTGTGTGTTCAGAACATCCTGCAAGACCGTAGTTTGCATGTACTGTTGCGTAGACTAACTTGTCTGCTTGAGGAGTCTGCTTGTGTAGGCAGAACACCGCAAATTGTTCTGCTAATAAAGTCCCAACTGTCAACTGCAGCTGTATAATCCAAAATTGTATTTAATTTGACTAGCAGGGTCTGCCGAAAGTTGTTTGGTTTGGGGGTTTTTTTGCTGTTATATGGTGGCCATCCATCTCCTTTGCCAAATATATACCTTACTCGAAAGACTTGTAAAATTATTATTATTACTAGCAACATAAAAAATCTAGCACAATTGCTACTAACTTCAGATTTTTTTCTACCCAATGCCACTTGAAGGATTTCTTGGCTGCATATTATATGAAAATAATTTTTGACTATTTGTTCTGTCATACTCCCTCTGCACCCTGGTGACATCTCAAAACATCGTATTACAAGCACGTTACAGAACGTGCTGAAATGCATCTTCATCGGTAGACTTGTATGAGATTACTTCTGTATTTTCAAACTCATGGTCAATAGAAAGCAAAAATGCAAATAGCTGCATTAGCCTGTTTAATGTTCTCCTCGGGGTGGGACTTGGTGGTTAATGTGTTCCTTGGAAAGCAACAAAACCCATAATTCTTAATAAAGCAGTATATGGAAAATTTTTAAAGGACCGTCATCGTTCATTATCTATTTATGAGGGTTCTTTTGTTAATCACACACATCAGGCTATCTCCCTGTGATAGCTTAGTAATGCTTCATTAGACGTGCATGACTAATAGGATTTCCATAAAAGGCTGTAATTGTCTCAGTGTTTATTTATGTAACAATAAATCTTTGTTTACTGTAGGTTACTTTCAAAAGATGTATTTAAAAATAATAAGTTCTATAAAATACTTGGGAAAACGTTTTCTTCTACATTCCTGTAATGAGGTATACTTTTAATTTCATGTTGTGAAAAATCCTTTTGATTTTAACAGAAAATGCAGACACTGGAAAGAGAAATAAGATGAAAGAAAAAAAAAAAAGAACTTACTGTTTAGATTTAAGTAAATAATTATTTCTGTTGAAGTAATTTTTTTTTTCAGCTCATTTATATGCAGGTTTCCACAATATGCTGCAGTACGTATCTACACGAGTTATTGTTATAGATTAAGTATTTCTCTAGACTCTACAATTGTGTCCAAAAAGCATGATAGACTTGTATAAGTATCTCATTTATTTGTGAGGCATACCCTAAACAGATGGACTGTGACCCAGTTTATGAAGTTGACAGTTGTTTCACCAGTTTTTCTTATTTTGTCAGGTGCAGCACTCCAAGAGGGAGTTTCATTTGCATTGTTTATTATTCACTTTGGAGGGATTTGCCAATCTTTCAGAAATGTTGACCCCTATCTTTTTCTAAATACAGGGCTTGGGTACAGCCTATGGGATTGTAAAATTTCTGGGAATACTGTAAGTGTCTGATAGGGTTATGGTAATGCAGAGAAGCATTGCAATGTTTTACTCATGTTTTATGAATTTAATCTGTAGCCATTTTCTTTAGGTTGTAGGTATGAAATCCAGAAAATATATATGTATACAGCTTGTTGACTGCCTTGTCTCATTCATGTTATCCATCTCTAACCTTTATTATTTTTGGAGGATAACGTGACTTGTTATGCAGAGCAGGGTTTACCTGCCTGAGAAGGCATTACTCAGTAAAATTACTCCTGAGTCTGTGGAAGGGGGCCTAGACCTTGCCTGTAGCATTCTGTAAAAAAAAAAAAAAAAATTGTCTTTACATGCTATCCAAAGAACTTGTGATTGTTTTTCTGCTGTAACTTTTAATGATGTCCAAATAGTACCTGTAGTGGGTGGTTATAATCCTGCTGCCCTAAGACTATTCTCTTCTAGTGAGATAATGTTATGGCTCTGATATGATCCTACCGCTGTTTTAGATGCCTACATCTTGCCCATCTTTCTGACCTTTTAAGTTCTCTTGAACTTATAATGCACGCTTTTTTTTTTCTTTTTTTTTCCCCCCAAAGTTGTTGCTAAGGCTTCTATAAAGTTTTTTTCCAGCTTGTTCTGTGACTTCATCAGGTTTTTGCTGATAACCCCTGGAATTGCTGCTCTTCTCCATTTGAAGAGAATGATAGCGTTAATTATGCTGATAGATTGCTAACAGGACAGCTAAAGTTGGCTGAAAGAAAATTTTAGCAAGATTAAAATTCTCACTATTGGCAGAAGATACTTCATTTAAAATATACCAAAGGTGCTTCTTGACTTTACTGGAAATCTGTTGGTTCTGGCATCTTTGACCAGAAATTGAGGTACAATTATGGATCCGTAGTTATTCCTTGAAGCACATGTGCTGTAGCAGATGAAATGTCAAACTGTCAAGTCTCTATCACTGAGCTTCTCTGAATATTTAAAAATAGGAATAAAAGAGGAATCTGCTCTTTACTCACTCTGCAGCGAGCATGAGAGATGGTTTGATTAGTTCACTGAATTTTTATGTTTGCCAGAGCATGGTCTTGGCTAGGAGATGTTAATGGTCTCTGCCTGGGGCTTCTTCCAGAGGTGGGTTTTGATCCCTTCATTTCCCTGAGACTGATCTTCCCAGAGTTCCTGATGGCCTCTTCATGTTGATCTGAGGTATAGTACTTTGTTAGCATCATTAATTTATCACCTGCTTTTGAATAAAGTCCTGCTTCATGGCCTTCTGACTCTCATCTCTGGATTTTGCCTCTGTGTTTCTAATGTATCTCTCCTACAGTTTTCATCTGGGATTTCCTGCGTGCTCGCTCCTTTATATCTTTTTCTTTTCCTGCTATACTTTTAATCAGAGTTACTTAATTTGCAAATAGAAATTTGATTATTGTGTTAAACCGAATGATGCCAGACCCTTTCTCCTTCTGTTCACATCTTGACCTGGCTCAGCAGCCCCCTCCTTACCCCTTTAGCCAACCATTCAAGCTGAACATGTCTAAACAGGCCTTTTAATCCTGACTCCCAAAGGTCTTTCTCTGACCTCCTTTCTGGAGCGCTGAGTAAAACATCAGCATCATCTATCATTCAGCTCTGTAAATTAAGCAGGAGTCGCATCTAGGATGGCTCCAGCCAAATCTTTCAAACTATTCTTAACTTCTCTGAAATACAGCATTTATTGTCATGCTTACAGTTAAAATCCAGTCCTACCTCTCTTAATCTTGCATCTCAATTGTTATCCTTTGCTTTGTCCTTGACAAATGTGACATTTATTTTTGAAACCCATCGTGAATGCGAAGATTGCTGTCTCAGCTTATTCTTTTGATCATGTCACACATCCCTTTGCTCTTCTACACTGAATCTGCCTTCTCTATTTTATCAACTTACAGCCTGTTTTCTTCCCAGGCTCTTCATGGCTGTCTTTACTCTTCATCCTCTTTTAAAGAATCTTTCCACATTACCAACTTTCATCATTCATTTATTCATTTTTCAAATAAACAACTCCAAGCTTTTTCCCTGTCTTGTCTATCATACTGTGGAGGAACTCATGCAGTTCCCTCCTATTTTTGCTTCATGTCCCTTTCTAAAACGCTCCTATCCTAGAGACTTGTTCAGTTCAATGATGCTGAGACTTTTAGTACCCTGTGAACACAGCTTGTGCTGCCTCTTGCATTTGCCTGACATGAGGACGGCTCATATAGTGGCTCGTAGATCCTGCCCATAACGTTGTTCCTCTGTCTGTCTTTTGACCTCGTCTCAGAGGTGTTCCAAGGGCCACGTAGCGCTTGGCTTTCAGAGATTCACATTAAAGTATAGAATATCTGGAATTACCTTTTAATTCATTTTTTTAATCAGAATTATCTGTTTATAGGAGCTTTTTATAGGAAAATTTAGGTCTTGGGCCCTGTGGAGGGCTTCTGTGGACTATGATGGTAGAAATACTGTGTCACAATAATAAAGAGCATACTGAAAAACAGCAAAGTCAAATTCTGTATGTATGTTAGAAAATGGTGATATCCGTGGCCTTTCTGATGCATTACAGGAATTCTATGCATTGTCTGCAGCTTCTGCCTGTGAAAGACCCTTCTGGCCTACTGGGAGTCTTGCCCTGTTGCTTGGCAATTTCCCATCTTTCTGCTTGTAAATATGAATATTAAGACATGACATTTACTGTTCTGCATGCAATAAATATATCTAATTAGAATATAGAGAGTAGAGGAGTTTAAAACCCCACATATTACTCTAAAAAGGTATTTATAGTCTTCTGATACTTAAAAAGAAACAATAACACATTTCATAAATAACACTTGACAATTAGCAAAATGCAAATGCCAGAAGAACCTACTTCCATAATTGTATCCCTTACTGAGTATGGTAATTCATTTCTTATTGGCCTTCCAAACTGTGCCCTAGACAATTTGGATGGTTCAGAGTGCTCCATTGGGATTTTTAATAGCCACAAGCTCACAGAGAAACATTTAATAGCTGCCCAGTTCGGTATGAAGATTGTAAAAGCCTTATGTTTTATGAGGGGGTTGTCACAGGATGGGGGGAAAGAACCTAAAAGGCAAAACTTGGGTGTGATTTTGCTCATTTTGAAGTTTGAGGGTTTTAGGGTCTAGAGCTTTGGTTTGAACCATGTGTCTTTCCTGCTTGTGCTTGGCATACAGAGGAAGGCTGAAATTTCTCTCCTTACTTTTATCTGAAAATGCTCTGATCTAGAGCTGAGTTCAGCCTTCTTGTAGTGAGTACCTGCAGGAACCGCCTCATGACCCTTCACAGAAAGGGTCATTAGGCAATGGAATGGACTGCCCAGGGAGGTGGTTGACTTGCCTTCCCTGGAGGTGTTTAAGGTGCGGGTGGTTGAGGGGCATGGTTTAGAGATTGGTGGGAATGGTTGGACTTGATGATCCAGTGAGTCTCTTCCAACCTGGTGATTCTATGATTCTATGATACTTTTGAAACTAATCAACATGAAGATAAACTGAAACTACTCCAGACTTTTTATTCAAATGGAAATAATTTGTGGGAATTTGTGGTAGTTGTATTTTTTGTATGAAAAGGGTAAAAATTTGATTGCTTTCAAAAAGGCAGAAGATTAGATTTCATGACTCTAGCAATGGTCCTCCTGTTGCTTCATGCAAGCACCCCAGGATGGATTTAAGAAGGGGAGGTACTGCTACTGCATTCTGTGTTATGGTATCGGAAACTCACTGTATGCATATTCCAAATTGCCGTTTGGCCTCCACTGCATTTTGGGGGTCGGTATTTGTCTGTAGAGCTGTAGTAATAATTACTCTGTAAACACTTCTGGTTTTATCTAATTTTAATGTTTTGTATGCTTAAACAGAACTTTGGGTGAATTTTCCTAAAATGTTAAAAGTCAGCTTTTGGTTATAAAAATGCTTATTGTTAATGGATCCCTTTATATAATGGAGTTGCACTGCATCCCTCTGGTGTGGTATTGTCCCACGACAGAAAACCTGAAGCATAGAGTTATGCTGGGGGGTTTTTTTGCCTATAATCTCTACCCTTTTATGATTCAGATAAATAAATCAGGATATGAAAGCCACGTTGTAGTCCTGCTGACTCCAGCAGAGTCATATTCTATTTCTCCAGCTGCAATTTTGCCTTGTAGAAGGGCACCCAGAATGCAGACTTCCTTTGGGCAGGGGAGTTGCTTGCAGGTACTGGTATTTTTAAGCCAGGTTAGTGCATTACACACTAGAAAAAAAAAGCAAGCCCATTTTCAGCACATGCGGAATTATAATGGTTGGATTTCAAATTGCTCGGGAAAGGATTTAGCAAGAGAAATGCTGACATGATAACAGCGCAAATGGCTGAGATGCACTGAAACCTCCCTCGAGAGCAGTGGGGGACCTTCAGCAGGTGCCATAACAGAAAGTTACATCCCACTTTGAAATCTGCTGTTCCTTCCTTTTGGAGGTGGTTTGGGAAGCCTTATGCCCCAGGTGCGCGGGTGATTTTCCTTCCTATTCAGCACATTTTATCTGGTAGGCTGCTCTGCAATTTTCTGTGTGTCCTGGTAATAGCAGTACTACTCACGATGCTTCTGAATTTCTGTGCTAACTCATAGGCTGGTTAACCTGTCTTGTTGATGGGGTCGCACACAGGGGAGACAGGTGACCTTCACTGTCAATGTCATAAGAGAGGGAAACTACAGGAAGGTTTACTTTTAAAGTTACCTGGAGTTTGTGAGATTATAGTAATAGATCTCTATTGGCAATAAAATCAGTGGATGGTGTTCAGCCCTCAGGAGCACATTTGTGATTGCAGGGAAGTCAGCAAAAGTTTTATTCAATCTGATAGACTAGAGGGACAAGTAAATACTTTTTTTTTCTGCTTAGTTTATGTAAGAAGTGGTCCCACGGAAGAAGAGGAGGAGGAAAGATGTTGGATCCTAATGGATGCTGATATTTGTGAACGGTTACTAAACACAAACATCGGCTTTTACCCCTGTCTTTCATTTCAATAATTATAAATTTCAGATACTAATAGATCTTCGCTTAATATATACATTGCTGCTCATAGACGTTGTCTTCCTAAGTAAGATCATTGTACTCATAACCTTTCTGGTATGTGCACTGTATGTTCAGCGTGCAGGCAACCATGTGTTACAGAGCCTAAGGGCTGGAACAACATGTCCCTTTGTGGTACCCAGCACCTCATGGTAACTGTGGAATTACAGCAGTGCCTAACGTGTTCCTGAATTGTAACATTTAATAGATTCTAACTTACTGTTAATACTCTCTAATCCTTTGTGGTTCCTATCCTGTCTATGTTGTTGTACTCCCAGTGAAGCAAGAAGCAACATTCCTGAAGACGTTAAAGGGAGTGTTGTAGAATAGGTGAGGCAGAGCACTAATTAATTTGAGTGCCTTGACATTTAAAGCAAACGAGAAGTCTTGGTGTCTGAAAATGTTGCGTGTAGCTCCCAGCCCCTGCTCAGCATAGCTCTGAGGTGTTTTTTTTCTTTTTAGGTACTCAAAATATGGATCTGAATTCCATTTTTTAAATTGTGTCCTTACTTTGTAAAAGGCTGAATTGGTTTATAGAATGTTTTATAGCCTTGTGGGATCTTTAATTAGCCAAATGTGCTCCTGTGGATTATACAGGAATTTGGAAGTGGTTTAAAGTGTAAAGCATGTGAGAGTGTAACCTATACATTCATAAGACTTAGTGCTGGGACTGAAGTAAAGAGGAAGATCAATTTTGGTTAGGAAAAGTAGAAGACATGCTGTGTACAGAAGTTGTAAAGTGTGGGGAGGAACTATAGGAGTAAGTAGTAGAAAACATTCCACCATACATGCATCAAAACTATGAAAAGCTCTACTGAGTGCCTCAAAGTGAGAAGTGAGGACAACACTACCTGACAGCTTTTCTGGAAGGCAGAGCCTGTCTATGACACCCACTGCTGGGACAGAAAAGCAAGGCAGGGAGAAAAGCCAGTGTAGTTGAACTGTGCTCTCTGCTGGGCTGCATCTGTGTGCAGACTGTTTAATCAGAGTTTGCTTTTGGAGATTTCAATTAGCGGAAGACTAAACTCAAACATTTGGCCTGCTTTACATGAGCATGAGCATGGAAAAAGCACCTCTGGGCATTTAAATGCATAAATTGGAGCTTTAGGGTTCCCTTTTGAAGAGTGCCGGGGCAGAACTTACACTCCCCATTGCCTGAGTTGAAATACAGAACTGTTGCCACACAATGTGCCAAGCACCTACTGAGTGTGATTGTAGAATTCCTACCTCAGGATAATGTAGGGGAGGGAAAAAAAACCAAATGGAGACCAAGATTACCTGCAAGTTCTTTGTTCTTTTTAGAGGCTCTTTGAGGTTTGCCTTTTACATTTTATTTTACTCTTATCTTACGGCTCAAGAACTGCAAGCACTTGTGTTGCTATAGATGCTTTATATCCTAGGTTAAGTGTCTGTTGTGGGACCTGAGCAAATGAAGGAGTGGCCTATGTATGGGCTTATCTGGAGTTTTGTACTTGCCGCTGTAACTCTAAATAAATAAAAGAAAATGGCATGAAGTGCCAGTGTGGTATTTATGATCAGAATCACAGAATCACA